>MU567224.1:3721008-3751895 GCA_024362625.1 Silurus asotus | reverse complement strand
CTAATGACGCGCCGGAACGCCGTCAAACAGGAAGCAGGAAGTGAAAGTCCAGACCAGAAGCTTTTCCTTCTTCAAAGTTCAGAGATTGTTTTCAGTCACTGAAGACTTGGAAATGTCACTCCCACCTGAAAGCAGCTCGACTAATCCCTCTATTATGTGGGGTTTAAAGCTAGTCTCAGTTCTGCTCCAGGTTTTTTTTTCTTGAAGAAATCCTCTTACTCTAAACACTGTGTGCAGAATCTCTTCACCTCCAGAGCTTCAGCCATCACAAATCTTCTGATCTTCTCCTTCTGCTCAGCTGAAACTCCAGTAGATCAAATACTAAACACTACAAACATCAGAACGAACCCACAGAGTTTTTATTTCTCATAGAAGCTAAGCTACGACACTTTCTGAGAATTTCAGGTTTAATTCCTGAATTCACTCCTGATGAGGCAGATCTCAGCGTTTAGAGCGAACGTCGAGAACATCGAGAGACGAGCCTCGAGCGGCTTCAGAAGATAAACGTCTCTGAAAACGTTGTGACTGGTGGAGATGGATTTTGTCTGGAAGTTTCGGCGAGCATCGAGCGACCGTGTCGTTTATTTTCTTTCGAAACGCCACACGCCGACGCGGTTCATCATAAAACCCTGAGAAAAACCCCCAAGTCAGAGACGCTTCAATTTCAGAGCACATGGCTGCAGTTTCAGGATCGATATCACCGAGTCCTGGGGGGGAAAAGCCTCGAATCCTGAGCCAGAAAAAAACACACCGTTTAAACACTGCATTTTAGTAAAGGGGAACACTTAGTGATGTTTCTGATGTGTGTAAAGTAGAACATCACACACACACACACACACACACACACACACACACACACACACACACACACACACACAGGCTGTGGAGGCTTTAAACACAACCAGATACAGTGAGCAGAAGATCTCATAAACTCCTTCCAGGTAACCACAAGAAGACCAGGGAAGAGAAAGACATTCTTATAACAAGCTCTTGTAATATATCTCGTTGTGAATGGATTTAGAGGAGAGGAGCGTCACAGAACTTCTCCTCTGGAGATATCTCGGAGATGAAAAAAAGGAATAAGGATCCTCCACTGGTCCAGCGTCAGTGCTGAAGGCAGTCATTTCTCTCCAACACTCCATGTGAGGAAACTGTGATCTGGACTGAGGAATAATGTGTTTCACCTACAATAGGAGCTCATGGAGATGTTCTTCCTGGTTTGCTTCATTTCTAATAATTTCAGTCGAACGAGATACAAACAGAGGGTTCAAAACATCAGTTTGGTCTCCAGTCCACATGAGCAGCAGATCAAGTCCCTGAACACAAAGCTGCTTGAAAATGTCCTCAGAAGTGGAGAAATGTAGAGAATAAAACTTTCAGTTCATGACTTTTCTATGGGTTCTTTCTCTCTCTCTCTCTTTCACTCTCTCTCTCTCTCTCTTTTTATCTCTCTTCCTCTCTCCCTCACTCACTCACTCATTTACTCACTCACTCACTCTCTCTCTCACTCTCTCTCTCACTCTCTCTCTCTCTCTCTCTCTGCGGAGTGCATGCTGGGAGTGAGTGGGCGGAGCGTGTGGAGTGTGAGCGGGAGCATGCTTGTTGCGTTTCCTCTCTCATTTTGCATTTTCTATCGTTTGATAGCATTTTTTCTTTATATTTATTATATTTTTATAAACATCTGAAAGCCCTCAGTTCTCTGTGTATAGAGAAGGTCTCTGGGTGTCAGCACCAGCACCTCGCTGGAGAGCATGGCGGCCCAGAGCACCGAGGGGTTTAACACCATAACCCGGCGCCACGGTGTGAGGGTGGTGACCGGCGCTAGTGTGGAGGAGTGCAGCCTGGCTGCGGGAAAGGTGGTCGGCCATAAAAATGTTGTGGCGGCGTCACGGATGAACAGTGCGGTGGTTCTTTTCCTGAACACTGTGGAAAGGGCGACCCAACTGAACACGGATGGGATTGTAGTCGGGGGTTCACTCTTTCATGTGTTCCCCCTTTCAAGCCCATCCAAAAGAGTTACATTGTCGAATGTCCCCCCTTTATTGATGAAGCAATCTTGGTGAGAGAGCTCTCCCGATATGGAAGGCTCGTCTCTCCGATTAAAATGATCCCGATCGGATGTAAATCTGACCTGGTAAAGCACGTAGTGTCCTTCAGGAGGACAGTAACATCACCGAGCTGGAGCACAGGTTAACGTTCAAAATTGATGGGTTCGACTACGTAATTTACGTATCGACTGAATCCATGAAGTGCTTCAGCTGCGGAAAGAGCGGACACCTGGTGCGGGCATGTCCCCAGGCAGCAGGGGGGAAAGACGGTACAGCGGGCGAGAGCTATTGCTCTCTTTCTCTCTTTCGCTCTCTCGCTCTCTCGCTCTCATCTGTAGGATTTTGTCTCTGTCTGTCTTTTCATCTGTGTATGTCTTTCTGTCTTTCTTTATCTTTCTTTTTTTTTCCTGTGTCCATTTCTTCCTCTTTTTGTTTTTTTTTCTACATCTGTCTCTTTCCCTGTGTCTCTTTCTCTATATATATATCTATATATCTATATATCTATCTATCTATATATCTATCTATCTATCTATCTATCTATCTATCTATCTATCTATCTATCTATCTATCTATCTATCTTTCTTTCTCTCTCACACTCTGTTTTGTCTCTCTCTCGTATCTGTCTCTTGCTATTTCTTCTGTCTTCCCCCTCTCTCTCTCTCTCACCATCCCTGTCTATTTTTCTGCAAATATCTCTCCTCTGTGGACTTTCCTCTCTGTCTTTTGTCCTCTCTCCTCTTTCTCTTTCTGTTTTTCTGCATCTGTCTTTAAGGGGACGTTAACTGTGACAGTACATGCGCTAATGCAGAAGTGACGTATTCGGTCTGCAAACTGAGAACCGCTGCTGAGAAGATGACAGAAACATCAGAGGGAAAGAAGTGCAATGTTTTTCTTCTCGAGGGTCAATGAGGAGGTTTTACATCCAGTTCCACGTCATTGTTGATCCCTGCAGTCTCTTAGTAATGGGCAACATGCACTTACTGCTCTTGAACCTGGTCTTTAATCCCTTTACAAATAAATAATTCGCACCACAAAACAGAGAAGAATCTGGTACGTATTCAGGCATTCCAAATGAGAAGATTTAAAGAATAATCATGAGAGAAATGAGCAATAGATAGAAATGGTAGATGAAAAGGTGCGATTTGTAAAAATGAAACAAAAAATTAAATAAAAAACGTACACAACAGGAAATTGTCAGGATCTGTCAGGGTTCCTGATTAGGCTTTTACCTTTTGTGATTATTTTCCTCTGTGTTTCACGTTTGACCACTAGATGTCGCCACTGTGCCCCATTTTCCCTAATCTGTTCTCAGTGCTTCCACCTGTGTCTCATAATTCTCATAATTCATAATTTTCCTGCAGCGTGACTTCTCCTACAACAACCGTCAAACCAAGAACCAACATCAAACCACCTCAGTGAAAATGTGAAAACGAGTCATTACACAAACGTACAGAAATGTTGAGTTATGGAAAAAAAGGAGAATTTGTATGAAGCTTTTATTATTAAGGCGTCATAAACCAAATTAACGGCACAGATTGTTTTATGTTTGCTACATGCTACCGTTAGCGAGAGCACACGGGTTTCCTGGGTCAAGTAAAGGATGAAATGTCATGCTTCTTCTTCCACAGATGTTCTGTACACTTTATCTCCGACTTTGTGGTAACAGTTTGGAGAAAAAACACATATGACTCGAAATGTCAGGTGAAAAAAAAAATAAACTTTTGGCAGGATTATGGAGCTCAGAGAAGATTTATCTTCCAGCTCTATTTTTATTAGGATTATGGAGCTCTATTATGAGGTCACATTTTTACTGCAGAACCACACCAGACTGAACTAAAGAGCCTCATGACACCATTAGACATCTGGGTGAAAGATTGTCAGCTAAACCAAGTGATACCACATGTCCATGATGGAGAAATCTCTCTGTTCGTATCCTTTCTTTAATTCTGCTCTGTGATTACAGCTTTTATTTCAGATCTGCTCTTCATTTCAGCAGATTTACAGCACGAGCTCCGAGAAGAGCAGAGCAGCGTTTGTGGATTACAAGCTCGTAAAAACCAGGAGAGTCAATAGCAGGTCTCGCTGATGACTCGGAGAGACACGGAGAAGAACGAGAGATAACAAGACCAGGGCAGATGAGTGGCAGCAACAGAGAGGAAGGAAGAGCAGGAACGGGATAAGGTGACGGATTTGATTTAGCCGATAAAAGAAAAAGAGCTGAGGGGCCTATTGAGTTTCCTAGTGAGTCTAGGACAGGTAGAGAAAGAGAGAGAGAGCTTGTGAGAGAGCTTGTGATAATGAGCTTGTGATAATGACCAGATGTGATAATCATTGTCTGTATGTTTAATGTTTAAAATTCTTGCAGCATTTTACTCTATAAACTCTTTCTGAATTGTCCAGACACAGTGCTAAACGTAAAAAATTGAGATTTCCTCTGACAGGTTTTGCCGCCGGTGAGGAAACTGTAATTACTTGGAGAGATGCTGAAGGCGTACAGAACAGACAGTAAAGTGAGCAGTGGAGCTTCACTCATACACCATTCTGTAGTGCTGAGTCAAGAATTTCCTGCAGCATCTGCTGCCTCACGGTACAGAGAAAGATCAGATCGTACACACACACACACCGGTGTGAAATGGAGAGAATGCATTATACATCCTACAATGAATATATAAAGTATTTCACACTTTGTATGTGTATTACACATTAAGATTTAAGGACCATGGACAGGGGCCAAGCATTGGCAGATTTATGTGGTGCTGGGATTTGAACTCACAACCTATTGAGCATAAATTCAATGTCTTGTTTCTTGTGAATTTGCTCTCTGTAATCCAGAACCTCTGTTTGAACAAAGCTAATACACGTTATAACACGTCATCTTTGAGCAGTATTCACTGTACGCCCTTATACACGTGCGGTCTGTGGTACATGTGCTGCTCCTGATGCTCATTCACAAATATTTCATTTAATAATTTTCTTTTATTTCAAAAAAAGACAAAAAACCTGTGTTGGTCCGTCGCCTCCTGCTGCACTGTGCGCTATTCTGCTAATCTGCCTCCTGTTTATACAGAACGAAAATCAACAAGAAGGCATGTGTGTTATGAAGCTGCTGCTCAGTCAGCTAAAGGCCTGGGGGAAGTCAATAGACACAAAATATTAAGCAAATAGAGATTAGAAATGATAATCGGATTAACGGTGCATTAAATTACGTATTGAGATTATTTTGCTTTTGACCTCAGAGACAACAAATAAATCTATGGTTGGTATTTGGAAATGTTATGTTATTCCTATACTCATTCCTGTACATCTCGTACTTCCACAAGCTCCAGATCGCTGATGTGAGGATTTCAGAAACACATCAAACACATGGGACGGTGATCAAACCATTAACAAGTGCACAAGGCCGGAGGCAAAACCACGAACAAACACTCACAGCTGGAAGGGAATTAGTGCCACTTACCACCCTGATTGTTCCCAGCTTGAAGCTCAACACCAGAGCAATTAAAAGCCTGTTCATAGGATGAAGAGGATGAAGAGGAACGAAGCTGGATGAAAGTGAGCAGTATCTCTCCATCATCACATTTTACTGCTTGGTGTTATAGCCAAACTGCCTGATCTATAAAAATCATAACCGCTAGAGGTCTGTGAGAAGTTCAGGAATATCTACGAGGGCCTGAAGGGTCCGAGTATTTCAGGTGTCTCACTTACTTTATATGAAATGCGCATAAAGTTTCAAATGTTCCATTTTTGTGAGGAAATGCGATTCATAAAAAAAAAAAAAAACACATGTTACATGTAGCAGGAATTTTTGGCACCCAGATTTGACTCTGAGCTCAGGTTGCTCTCTGTGTAGAGATTCTGCCCATGTTCTCCTTCTTATCCACATGAATTTACTCCTGGTTCTTCCAAACGCATGTCAGTAGGTGAATTGACTACTTTTAATTCCTCCTAAACATGTAATGAGAATGTGATGGTGTTTCAGTAAAAGGTTTCCCAGCTCTACCTCACTAACAATCATGATGCAGATAAAGGTGTTCTCTTATCCTCACCACAAAGTTCTCACCACTGGTGAAAATACTGACCTGATATTTAGTGAAGCTTTAGTGAAGGTAGCATATGGTTTATATGCATGTTCTACAGAATCAGTGATGTTAATGATCATTAATCCATGAATAAATGATATTCCTCACATTAGTACTAATTCTATAAACTTTCATCAGTTAAAATCATTTGGTCAGACTACTTGGTAAGAGACATCCATTACAGAGTAATAGACTCAGACACACACACACACACACACACACACACACACACACGTCTATAAGCCAGTATTGAGCTTTAAAATGAAAAGGTGAAGCGTTCTCTCTCTATCTGCCTTTCATTAGCACACAGTGGAGCTTCTCTACACTCTCATTAACACACACACACACACACACACACACACACACACACACACACACACACACACACACACACTCTCCTGAGACATCCGCTGTGTCTGACTGCCTCTGTGTGCTTCTACTGTACAAATCGAGGAGAAAGGCACCAGAGTTCACAAACATTCACTTCTTTAGCAGTGGACGGTGGAGTAAAACAGGTAAAGTCTTTTATATCCATGAATCTGCCTCGTCAATCCAGCGCAGTTAAGGAGATGTTACACTACTCAAATGGTATTTGTTCTTGTTGAAAATGTTCACCAACTGCATCTGTAGCAACTGCACAATGTCAAATATATTCATCTGGATTTAGTTCCTGTTTATTTCATTCCACAATGACGGACAAAGGAGAAGCAGATTTACTTACAAGGACATGTGCAAGACGGACTTTTCAAGAAAACCTGAACATCATGACGAAAAGTCACCAAAACAGTCGTTAAGATTTTTCACAAACTGTTTTTACTTCTGATTTAAAAACTCCACTAAAATGCAGGAAACCCCTGGGTGATGTGATGAGGTCAATATTGGTGCTTCTGCTAAAGATGATGTATGTGACCATGTGGTTGTGACTCCAGTGAAAGGAGACGTGTTAAATTGTGTCCATTGTGCTTCAGTAATGATGTTCATTCTTACTATATGAGATTCTGATGGTTTCTATAGCCATGGCATCATAATGACGGGATTAGGAGGTGGATTGATTCATGTAGCACAACACTGAAGGCCTGGGAGTGAAATGTATGGCCCAGGGTTGATTATATGCAATGTTGTATTGATTAGAGAAAGTGGCATTGAATAAAAGACAGGAGAAGCAGCTGGAGGTAGCAGAGCTGAAGTTGTTAAGGTTTTTGTTGGGAGTGACGAGGATGGACAAAATTAGAAATGAGTTTATTAGAGGGACAGCACATGTGGGACGTTTTGGAGACAAGGTGAGGAAGGGGAGATTGAGATGGTTTAGACATGTGCAGAGGAGGGACATGAGTTATATTGATAGAAGAATGCTGAGGATGGAGCCACCAGGAAGGAGGAAAATAGGAAGACCAAGGAGGAGGTTTATGAATGTGGTGAGGTAGGCATGCAGGTAGTTGGTGTGAAAGAGGCAGATGTAGAGGACAGAGGGGTATGGAGACAGATGATCCGCTGTGGTGCCCCATAATGGTAGCAGCCGAAAGAAGAAGAAGAAGAAGAAGAAGATCAATTATAACTCCACAAGCACTAACAAGAAAGTGAGTAACACCACCGATATATATCCAAAATATTACGACTGCCTTTGTATATGGGTTTTGTAATGACTGTTCCACACAAGCAGAGCCGGTATTTCCATCTGCCTCGGAAGCCTGAACGATTCATCTATAAACCCTGCCACTGCTAGATCTTCATTTTACAATGCTCGCTTTACATTCAGCTCTATTTCAGAGTAATGATCAATAAATCCTCTTCATCTTCTTATTTTATGTAGGATGTGGGCCGAGTGGGGCAGGAAGATGCCGTCGTACAGTTTACAGCCAGTTTTAAAGCACTTTTTGATCACCCGTTGGGACACAAGGACTACAGCAAGCGGCTACTGAAGCTGACAAAGAGGAATAAATCACCTGCAGGATATGTGCTGTCTTCCCCCTGAAATGTTTTCACACTGCAGTGACTACAGCAGAACTTCCATTTGTTGGATGAATTCATCACCTTTAATCTATCTGGATAAGAGGAGACTTCATACATATTCTTTTTAGCTCAGCTACATAGTTACATGACTCATGAAGGTGGCAGGACCCAGACCTAATCCCTGAGGACAGACTGAAGAAATCCAAGGTGTGGAGGTTTGAGCAGAGCAATCTACATAAAAAAGTCCAATGTTTTAATGGTACACTTGAATGAAATCCCAGACTTAGGATTGTCTGGTTGAAAACAAGAAGATCATTAAAATGTCCTGCCAGCCTCTCACTCTCTGCCATAGACAAGGTTTTACAGTTAACATCTGACACAAAACAACTCTTACACTATCATCAGACTGCTTTGGCTTGTGGATTTCACCTTGAGAGCTTTTTGCAAAAAGAAGTTAAGAAGTTCCCTTTGACTGTTTAATCTCAGGATCCCATCACTCGATACACTAATCGCCTGTCAGAAGTTTGGAAACACCTTGTCTTGTCAGAAATCGCGGGTTGGTAGAAGGACCCAAATGCAGGACGCAACATGGGTATGGAAAAAGCAGTCTTTAGTGGAGGGAGTGAGCAGAGTAACCAAAGTACAAAATCTGAGATGCATCAATGTCGCTTTTGTTATGATACTGGCTAAGATTTACTTTACAGAAATATATAAATGTACAGATGTTCCACTTTATATCCAGTCAAAAAAATTCTTCTTTAGCATTAAACAACGCCTTTGCATTCTCTCAGCATCTGAACAAATCTTCTCTCCAAACATTTAGCTAAAATACTCTGCAGTGCCTTTTGGGAAAAGATGTTCTTTACTAGTTGGAGATTTCATTCTTATACATCCCAGAGCAGTTCAATAGGATTTAGGTGCGGTGACTGGCAGGCTTTTGGGAAACAAGTGAAATCAACAGCATTTTAGGTGAAAGAACACCTTTTTCTAATTTATCCGGATTATTGTTGACATAGCCTTATACACACGTGCAAATAAGACTCAGGTGAAAGCAATGAGAACCAATAAGGGACATTGTAACTCAATGGCGACATGAGGTGAGAAACAATAGGACAACATAAGGAAATTAAAATAAAAACGCTAGATCCTGATACTAGAGCATGAATCTACACCGAACTGGGCCTGAGAAGCACGTATAAGTGGTAAAATGGGCAGCATCCTTGTTCCTTGTGACACCATCCATAATTTTGTTCCATTTGGCGTCCTCAGTGAAGCACATCAGTCAGACTGGAGTTGAATTTGGATAAATGACACTGTTATCTCATGAGAGTAACACACAGCTCACAGCGATGCTCCACTTCCTCGGAATACTAATACCATGTGGTGTTTGTGTTTTAGTTATCCCACCTTACCAAGCTTGATGTTTTCTTTTGTTATCACTCGCCTAATAATTTCTTTGTACACTTGTATCTTTGAGCCAAGCTGTTACACAGAGCATGTACAAGAGTTAAAGCTTAAAGGTTTGTTCACAAAACAACTGGGGTTAAGTGGAAAATGTTGCACTGTGAAAGACAAAAAGAAGAAATTTTACCACACTGCAAAAGACTTCAATGGAGGCAACATGTAGACTGTTTATCAGCCCAGGATAAATATACGTACTGTATATATATATGTGCATCTGCTGTACATTGCTTGTTTGGAACACCTAGTCTTTTGTAGTTTTTGAGACACATGTTTCTATGCAACAAACTACGTAAGACAATATGCACAAGAAGTCCAAATGTGATGTTTTTGTCTCTAACAGAAGAACTTGTGTCAGAAGGAGAACTGGAGAGAGGATGTGATCAGACACTCCTAGTCACACAAAGCTTAATGGTTTGGAGTTGTTTTGGAGCAGGGATGGTTCCCATTCCATACTTCACCATACACCATGCTGTTCTTTCTGAACTGTGGCTCATTGAAACTGACTTTACCATATGACAGGATGTTCAGCTGAAGCATGTGTCTAAACTCTTTAAGCATTATTTAGAGAGCAAACAGTCATCTGGAGTGATACCTAAATACTATTGGATTTCATACCGGTCGAGGCCCGGGTTACCACGATTGGAGACTGTAAGGTGTTGGCAGGGGACAGTGTAGCTAGACAGCATTGAATGGTGGTCTGTAGAATGGCTTTAAAGGTGAAAAAGAAGAGGAGGAGAGTAAGGACTGATAGAAGAATAAGATGGTGGAAACTGAAGGAGGAAGACTGTAGTGTGAGGTTCAGGGAAGAGGTCAGACAGGGGCCCGGTGGTGGTGAAGAGGTGCAGGATGATTGGGCAACTACTGTAGGAGTGATGAGGGAGACAACTAGAAAGGTACTTGGTGTAATATCTGGAAATAGAAAAGAAAACAAGGAGATGTAGTGGTGGAATGAGGAAGTGCAGGAGAGCATAATGAGAAAGAGGTTGGAGAAACAGAATTGGGATCAACAAAGGCATGAGAAAAGTGGGGAGGAGTACAAGGAGATGTGGCAGCAGGTTGAAGAGGGATGTGGCGAAAGCCAAGGAAAAGGCATATAAGGAGCTGTAGGAGAAGTTGGACACTAAAAAGGAGTAAAGAATGTGTAGCGATTGGCCAGGCAGAGAGACTGAGCTGGGAAGGATGTGCTGCAAGTTAGAGCAATAAAGGATGGAGATGGAAATGGAAATGTGTTGACTAGTGAGAAGAGTGTGTTGAAAAGATGGAAGGAGTATTTTGAGCAGCTGATGAAATATGAGAGAGAAGGCTGGATGATGTGGAGATGGTGAAGCAGGAAGTGCATAGGATTAGTAAGGAGGAAGTGAGAGCAGCGATTAAAAGGATGAAGAGTAGAAAGTATTTTTTCCCCAGATTGTTTAACAGGATTTCGGAAGGTGAGAAGATGCCTGTTAAATGGAGAAGGAGTGTGCTGGTACTGATCTTTATGAATAAGGGAGATGTGCAGACCTGCAGTAACTACAGGGGAATAAAGTTGATCAGTCACACCATGAAGTTATGGGAAAGAGTAGTGGAAGCCAGGCTGAGAGAAGAGGTGACCATCTGTGAGCAGCAGTATAGTTTCATGCCGAGTAAGAACACCACAGACGCATTATTTGCTTTGAGAATGTTGATGGAGAAGTATAGAGAAGGTCAGAAGGAGTTGCATTGTGTGTTTGTGGATTTAGAGAAAGTGTACGACAGGTGTGTCAGAGAAGTATGTGAGGGTGGTGCAGGACATGTATAAGGACAGTGTGACAGCAGTGATGTGTGCAGTAGGAACGACAGACTGGTTAAAGGTGGAGGTTGGATTGAGATGATTTGGTCAGAAGAGGGAAATGGGGTATATCAGTAGGAGAATGCTGAGGATGAAGCTGCCAGGCAGGAGGAAAAGAGGAAGACCAAGGAGGAGGTTTATGGATGTGGTGAAGGAAGACATGCATGTAGTTGGTTTGAAAGAGGCAAATGTAAAGGACAGAGCAGTATGGAGACGGATGATCCGCTGTGGCGCCCCCTAATGTGAGCAGCTGAAAGAAGAAGGAGTTTGCTAAACCTTTGACAGGCTCTATGTATATGAATGAACCTTCAGCACTGATAAAGCAGAGTTTAGTGATTAGATCAACTCTGAACTGAACATCTAAATGAGAAACTGTACCATTATCATGTCAGTGGGTTTTAAAGCCCCATTTCAGGTCACTTTCTTGGTGTCATGCTGATGTAAAATTAAGTGTCATGCTGCTGGATAAGAAACATTTCATTCCACTGTGTGTGTAGAGAATCAATATTTATTGATTTAGTTTTCAAAATTTATTCCCAATGATGAGTTCATGACTGGAAAATCTATACGTATAATGATTATATTAGCTTCAAATCAGCACTCAAGTCCTCTGTATTATAGAAGACGTGCTGCGACACACCACCTTACGCCCTGTGAAGACTGAGTCCAGTTGGTGTGATCTGGTCTGACAGTGATCCAGATAGAGAGGTTGTGAGATCAGTTTTGTGAATGTGTGGAGGTACAGGGATATTTGCAATCATTTCCTCCAGACGAGAGCATATTGGACACGGCTGAGGTTTTCCTGCTTTAATACGGGACTCAGAAAATGATAATGGCTCTGATATTTACACATCGTAATAAAAGCAGATGCCTGGCGTCAGTAGAGAGGGATGAATTCATAGGAAATGTCAGGTGTTAAACTCTCAAATGTTTGTCCTGCTCCTGATCCAGAATAAAGCTGCAGGTCTTATCTTTGAAATTCCCATGTTCTCACATCCCCACATAACGATGTTCCCACTACAGGCTTCCAGTAGCTGCTCAGATCCCATTTAAATCCCTCCTGCTTTCTTACAAAAGCACAAACGAACCAGATCATACTTTCTGTATCGAGTTTAAACAAGCAAATCTCGACTAAAACCCACCATCTCTAACATGGTGATTCATTTCAGCTTTAAGAGTATAGTTCAAGCGAGCAAACTCTGACCGAACCCGGAGAGATCGCAACAAGCACCACGTCTCCTCCTGGTCCACAAATCGAATTAGACTTGTGATTAAAAACGCCGGGCTCGTTGCTCTAATCCTGTTGTGCTTAACTGCTCTCTTCACATGATTAACACTTGGCAAAAGAATGGAAGTTCCTGTCTGCTTTAGAAAACTGCAGGTGGCACAGGGAGAGGGAGCAGCATGGGCAAAAAGAGGGGGCTTTTAAATTACAGCTCACAGGACTGAAGCCAATTCCATCATGCACCAGCTTCACCAGTGCAGCCCTGCTGGCCAGACTGCATCTGAATGGAATCAGTTAACAGAGTGTTCACTGTGATTGCTTTGGGATGTGTGTGCTGTGTGTGTGTTGGGGGAGAGAGAGAGAGAGAGAGAGAGAGAGAGAGAGAGAGAGAGAGAGAGAGAGAGAGAGAAAGAGAGAGATTGTCGGAGTGAAAAAGTGTAGTGATGCATTTTTTTCTTTTTGAAGCGCTGACCTACGAGCAGCAATGAACCCATTACTGGCTTCTGAAATATTGATGTAAAATCACACAGGAGTCCCCTGTCCTTCAGCGAACCAACAACCGGTACAGCGCTTTGACTTAAATAGAATAAATACACACACACACACACACACACACACACACACACACACACACACACACACACACACAGTAATAGAAAAATCAGTAGTCTGGACCCCCAGGACAAAAGGAATTCAATTTAATTTTATTTGTAGTGCACTTTTAACAATATACATTGTCTCAAAGCGCCACTACAGAGATAAAGAGGTTATAAAGAGGAAGTTGTATAAAACATTGTATAACTTTTTTAAAGAGCGGCAAGGAAAAACTCCCTGAGACTTCATGAAGAGGAAACCTTGAGAGGAACCAGACTCATCCTCATCTCACACCGAATGTCCATTCATTACAGTTCCATCATTGTTAAGGCGCTGTTCAGTGACAGGTGCTTGATAATGGATATAAGTGGCCTGGAATCATCACTGTTGGAAACCTGCGGATAAAAAAAAACAAACACATAGAAAAATACACTTACAAATAAACAATTTCTTTAAATCCCCATAAAAAAAAATGTTGTACATGTACTGATTCATTCTTACCTTTAACTGGAACATTTACCTCCAGTAATGTGTGCTTTTTCCTGCCTCTACACAACTCTAGATTTCCTCTTCAGAACACGAGGGTTCTCCAGCACCTGGGCTTTGAAAGCATCTGGCTCTTTAATGGCTCAAATTTACTTTATCATTCCAACTGATTAAAGGTGCATGTTGAAGCCGCTTGTTGCACTCTCAGAGTATTTCCAAATCATTCAATTTTTTTCTTCCTTTACAAAAGCCACTTAATGATCATTGTGTGTGAAACACTCAGAAAATAATGACCTTCAATCTTAAAGCATTCTTTTTTGGAGGAGAAATGACAGGTGAGTGAAGCATTGATTTTTAAACGTGCTTGGACATTTTAATTGCAGACATTACTTTTTTCTTTTGCTTTGCAAAATATCAAATGATTAGCAGGTGAATGTGGGACTGATTATATAATTGCAGACTGATTATTTTAAAAGTACGTTAGAAAAAGAACAATCAGAGAAGGTCACCAATGTTTGACCTGAGCCATAAAACAAACATCACTGTAAATCACGCACATCTACATCTCTGTATTGAGATTGATTGTGAAAGGGATCTCACTTCGTATCTCAGCTCAAAAAATTCCAAACTCTTTGATTCTCGATCCGTCTTTTTCCTTCCTGTGTGATTTATCACTCCTTTAACCTGCGGTCAGAGAGTCGCAGCTTTTCCGTTGTTCCCAGCGTGTTTGTAATTTGTCTGGGTTCGGTACATTAAGTACGTATCATCAGAGCTCCGTGTTCCATTAATCTGCAGTTCTGTGTGGATTGATCATCTCCAGCTCGGAGGAAGAGCCGCCGTATTCTTCTTTTGTGTTTGCTGTTTGGTGATGGACAGAGCGAGATGTTGTCCTGACCTGAGATTGTGTTTATGAGCTCCGATCCTAAACTTCATTTTGTGTTTAATAAAAAAAAAAAAGAAAAAAAGGTGTTTTATCCCAAACTTCATTCCTTCAAAATGGTGGAGTGGATCTCTGTGAAGAATTTCTACCAGAGACCGGGTTGTGAATGATGCCGTCTTTAGCCATATTAGAGACCCATAGGCATCCCAGAATCCTTTGCTTGCTGTTTTTCTCTCTCTTTCTTTCTCTTCCTGAATTATTAGCTGCCTCTTTAAAAATATTCACAGCCTACAGGAATCAGACGAAGCGACTGTCGTCATTGGATCGACCTTTTTATCGGAAAAGGTTCTTGCGGTGACTCCAGCAGTGATGTCTAAAATGTCAGATCATCTCCTGACACAAGATGAACCTCATGTGTGTCTACAGATTGCTGAGATCCTGACCAACAAGAAGCCATCGGTCCTCCTCACACTGGTAAAAGATCTTATTCTTCTGATTATTCTGTTGAACACGACTCTGAAACTCTGACCTTTAAATAAGTGTAGTGATCTTACAGAAGATCTAACACACAGTGGCAGTATGTCCACTTTTATTTGTAGTCGTGATTCCAGGAAAACACCACAGCAGGGTCATCTTCATAGCATCACTTTGAAGCCACTTAACAACCTTATAAGGGATTACTATCAAATATCATGTCATATTATGAAAGACTCTAACGATAGTGGAGTGATGGATAAAAACATATTAATAAATTGAACAGATTAACATTTTAAGCATTTGGTAATTGCCCTTATCCAGGCTCTTCTCAATCTGCTCCCTACAGACTCCTGTCTGACCTCATCCTTTAACCTGTCCATCACCACTGCAAAAAGGAAAGGGTTTAGAGACAAACCTTGATGCAGTACAACCCCCACATTGAACCAGTCTGTCATTCCTACTGCATGTCCTGCACAACTCTCACAAACTTCTTTGACACACGTGACTTCCTCATACAATACCACAACTAATCTCTCTACCGGCCTGTCATACCCTTTCTCTAAATACTTCTATACTTCTTTCTATACTTCTTTCTATACTTCTTCATCAACATTCTGGTTCTCTTCCTCGTAATGAAACTATAATGTTGCTCACAGATGGTCACCTCTTTTCTTAGCCTGACTTCTACATTTCTTTTCCATAACTTCATGGTGTGACTGATCAAATGAATTCCCCTGTAGTTACTGCAGGTCTGCACATCTCCCTTATTCCTAAGGCTCGGTACAGCTCAGTCCCTCTGCCTGGCCAATCGGTACAAATCTTATCTCCTTCCCTAGTGTCCAACCTCTCATACAGCTCCTCATATGCCATTTCCTTGGCTTTCGCCACATCCCTCTTTACATGCTGCTCTTCTTGTACTCCTGCCTATATTTCTAATTTCTCTGCTGATTCCAATACTGTTTCTCCAAACTTTTTTTCCTTATGCTCTTCCTCATTCCACCACCCTGTCTCACTTATCACTTCTGCAGTAGTTGCCCAATCATCCAGCACATCCTCACCACCACTAAGTCCCTGTCTGACCTCTTCCCTGAATCTCACACTACAGTCTTCCTCCTTCAGATTCCACCATCTTATTCTTCTTTTATTCCTCACTCTCCTCCTCTTTTTCTTCACCTCTAAAACCATCCCACAGACCAGCACCTGATGCTGTCTAGCTACACTGTCCCCTGCCAACACCTTACAGTCTCCAATCTCCTTCAGGTTGCATCTCCTACACAGAACATAGTCCACCTGTGTGCACCTTCCTCCACTCTTATACGTCACCCTATGATCCTCCTTCTTCTTAAAATAAGTGTTCACCACTGCCATTTCTATCCTTTTATCAAAATCTACTACCATCTCTCCTTCTACATTCTTTTCTTTGAGACCATACCTACCATCACCTCCTCATCACCTCTGTTCCCTTCACCTGCATGCCCATTGAAATCTGCCCCAATCACCAATCAAGATTCCTAGGTACACCATCTACCACTTCATCTAACTCACTCCAGAGTTTTTCTTTCTCCTCCATCTCACAACCCACTTGTGGAGCATAAGCAGTGATGATATTTATCATCACCCCTTCAACTTTCAGCTTCACGATCATCAATCTATCAGAAACTCTCTTCACCTCCACTACACTCTTACTGTACTCTTCCTTCAGAATTCCCCCTACATCATTTCTCTTTTCATCCACACCATGATAGAACAGTTTAAACACCTCCATTGTTCCTGCTCTTACTGCCTTTTGACTTGGTCTCCTGATCACACAACATATCTACCTTTCTCCTCTCCATCATATCAGCTCTTTACCAGTATTAATACCAACATTTAAAGTACAACCCGAACCTCCACCTACACCCGAACCTCCTCCTACACTTCTCCTTCTCCTTCTCCTTCTCCCTGCCGTACAGACGTCTTCCTCCTCTCCTTCGGCTTCACACACACATGTTAAACTCCCATTACAATAAGCGTTATTGTTAGTTAAAAGAGGCTGATATTCACTTTCAGGAAATAGATGTGACCTACAAAACCTTGAGGTTCTACAGATTGACAGATTCTACTTAATTGAGGGGTCTTGAACAGCAATAGTGGGTTTGGATAATGAGGCACTTGAACGCAGCCTGGAGAGACCCTGTTTCTTTTTATTGCTTTCTTTCTATTTCTTCTCTTCTCTCTCTCAATCTCGATCTCTCACCATCTCCTCAAACAAGGCTTGAACCCTGACAAAAGCGATATCTGTCATGAAGTGTTCTCTGAAGGAATTTGGTTTCTAACATGTGATGCTGAATTGCATGGGGGAATTAAAAAACATCACATTATTACAAAAAAAACATTTTATATTTATAACAAAAGCATCTTATTATAAAGATTTAAAATAGAAATCATGCCTTTTTTCATGAGGAATAATAGAAGCCCATTTGGGCAGGTATTCTGCTGCCCCCATGCCTGAGGGAGAAGGAGCAGAGGACAGGACCATTATTGAATCAGGTTAAAATACTCCAGGCCACTAAGATTTTAGTGTAATAGAAAATAATTCAAAAAATAAATGAATATGTCTTTTTGCGATAACAGACAATTAAAGTGAAATAATCAAGAGGTAAAAAATATGTTACACTGTAGAAATGACACCTGACCATAAGATTGATATGGGCTTTATGAACATCCCATTTTACATTCAGTCATCATTTGCTGTTATTATAATCTTCACTCTTCTGGGAAAATGTCACACCAGATATTGTTGAGATTAGGGTCTTAGTAAAGTCAACATGGTTTCAGAGCTCTGTGACAGGCCACTTAAGGTCTTCCACTGCAGAGCATATATATATATA
Source organism: Silurus asotus (assembly GCA_024362625.1). Classification (NCBI taxonomy): domain Eukaryota; kingdom Metazoa; phylum Chordata; class Actinopteri; order Siluriformes; family Siluridae; genus Silurus; species Silurus asotus. The sequence continues at coordinate 3,734,012 of MU567224.1, read as the reverse complement.
GCAGATCTTCATGGAGCTGGATTTGTGCACAAGGGCATTGCCAACAGATTTGGGTCTTAAGTAAACTTTCTTTCGGCTTCTCCCATTAGGGATCGCCACAGCAGATCATGACCGGCATGTTCGATTTGGCACATGTTTTTACGCTGGATGCCCTTCCTAATGCAACCCTCCCCATTTATCCAGGCTTGGGATTGTGCAACCTTAATGGTTGGGGTCCGTTCCCTGACCAGGAACCGAATCCCGGCCGCAGCGGTGAGAGCACCGCATCCTAACCGCTAGACCACCAGGGAACTGATTTGGTAAAGGCTACAGCAGAAGAACTATGTGTGACTGAAATTTAATGCGTTCCAAATGTTTGGCTTTACAGGGAGAAAAAAACATCTTATGATTGTGAGAAAAGTGTGGTCAAGATGTTTTTTTTCTACCTTATCACTTGGTACACTGTAGAATAAACAGCGTTCCTCCTGTTTCATATAAATCTGAAGCGTTTCATTACCTGGGGACGGTTTAGAAAGTGGTTTAGAAGACGTGTGTGTGAGAGATGTTACGTATTAATCCGATAAAGATGTTCTATTTCATGGTTCTTCTTCACACGTACAGTAGACGTGTTCTGGATCTCCTGCGTGGCTCTTCTTTGCTGCGAGACACAGATTCAGAAGATGAAATATTGGTTATCGTATCTAAGTGAAATTGCAGTTCAGTGAATTGGTGGATGTACAGTATGAGACGGAACGGGTTTAAGAAGTCGCTGAGGATTTGATTAAAGATTAATCGCTCGACTGTCGCTGGAGGATCCTGATGATCGTTATCATCATCATCATCATCATCATCATCATCATCACCTTTTAGGTGAAGATGTCGGGAATCCGCTGATCGAACTGATCGTTCTTCGATAAAAAGTTTGACGCCTCGGCTCGGTTTCTTGTTCTCTCTTTATTCGGAGACTCAGCGTGATGAACTTCATCTCATCAGGACACGGATGAAATATTCTGATAAAGAACCTGATGATGCTCAGTGCCTTCTAGAAAGCAGCTTCATTACAGCTGCACCTCAGACCAGACCATCATCCTTCTGTCAACCATCTCTTTACCCATTCGTCCCCCAGCTCTTCCTTCCTACATCCTTTTATTGCTCTTCACCTTTCTCTTACATCTCTATCTATTTTTCCCTACATATCTCCTTTTCTCCTTCCCTACATCTACTCCTCTTTTATTCTTTCTCTTTTTTTTATTTCTCTTTCCCTGCAGCCCTACATCCTTACCTTGCTTCCTTTATGAATCCATTTATCCCTTTTTCCCTATATTGCTACATCCCTCTGTTCCTTCTTTTTTCCATCCATTCATCTTTTTTCCTCTTTCTCTTCTTCCCTACATTTCTTCATCTCTTTCCCTCACATTTCTCCCTTCCTCCTTCCCTAAATCCAGTCCCCTCTTCATTCTTAAATCCCACCTTCCTGTCTTTTCTCTATTTTGGGTCACCTGGTTATAAGTATGCTTTGTGATTTTTGAGCATCACATCCACATTTAGTCTCACACACTCAATATATATCCCTTCATCCCTTCTTCCTTAAATTGCTACATTTTGCTCTTCCTTATTTTTTAATCCCTCCATTCCATCTCATTTACCTGTGGTCTTAAATGAGGTTTTATCTTTATGAAGGTGCCAGTAATTCTGGTCCTACACACACACACACACACACACACACACACACACACACGTGTGTATTTACACACTTTCTCCTGTTTTGGATGTGAAGTGTATCATTAGTATCAGGATCAGAAGCGCTGGAATAGAAACAGCTCCAGCTGCTCTGTGTAACTTTTTTTTTTGTTCTTGTGTTAATGGCGTAAAAGAGTCTCACGTTTCCTTCAACACGTTTTTTTTATAAAAGGTAAAAATAAACCCTTGATGTCTGGAGATAATTTAAGATCCGGCGCTTTGACACAAGCGAAGCGTCGCGGTCGTGGAGCTCACGCTCGTCTCTTCAACCGTCAGATATTTAAGAAGGTGAAAATCGCAGTCTGAGAACGTTTTCCTCGAGACGCTACGTTTTTAGATCCGTCTGAGTCACGGAACTCGTACACACTCTGTTAAGTGTTGCTGGATGTGTAGAAACAGTTACACACTCTCATAGCCAGGACACGTCCCAAACCACACACTGTGGAGGGAAATCTAACCTTCTCCTCTCCTCTCCTCTCCTCTCCTCTCCTCTCCTCTCCTCTCCTCTTCTCTCTTCTTTTTTCTTCTGTCCTCTTCTCTGCTCTTTTCTTCTCTTTTGTGCTCTTCTCCTCTATTATCTTCTCTTCTCTTTTCTGTCCTTCTTTTTTCTTCTCTTTTATTCTCCCTCCTTCTCTGCTCTTTTCTTCTCTTTTGTGCTCTTCTCCTCTATTATCTTCTCTTCTCTTCTCTTCTCTTCTCTGTCCTTCTTTTCTCTTCTCTTTTATACTCCCTCCTTCTCTGCTCTGCTCTTATTTGCTCTTCTCTTCTCCGCTTCTGTTCTACTAATTTCTCCTCTCTTCTTATCCCCTTTCCTCACCTTTCCTCTCCTCTCCTCTCCACTCTTCTACTGACTTCTCCTTTTATCTCTTCTCCTCTCCTTTTCTCCACTTTCTACCTCAGTCTTCTCTTGTCTCCTTTCTTCCCTTTTTTTGTGCTTATTTTTCTGTCATTTTTTTTCTTTGATTACTAGGTTTTTACATCTCTGACTGTCTGTATCTCTGTCTTACTGGCTGCATTTATATTTTTAATTTTATTTTAAGTGTACTTCATAAAGCATTTATTGTATCTCTCTGTCTGTATCTCTCTCTCTCCCTCTCTCTCTCTCTCTCTCTCTCTCTCTCTCTCTCTCTCACTCTCTCTGTATTTCTGTCTGTATGTCTGTTTTTCTTCGAGTATCTCTGTCTGTCTGCATGTCTGTCTGTCTGTTCATCTGTATCTCTGTCTGACTGTCTATTTGTACCTCTAAAAAAGAGAAATATGAGTAGAAGAAGTAGAACAAGAAGATAAAGAAGGAGAAGAAGAAGAAGAAGAAGAAGAAAAGAAAAAGAGGAGGAGGAAGAAGAAGAAGAAGAAGAAGAAAGGAAGAAGGAGAAGAGGAGGAAACAATTGGGGAAAATGGACAAATTATTGTTATTCCATATCATTCATATTTTTAAAATGTTGTTTAAGACTCAAACAGTGTTTGTGAATTATGCACTAAAAACTTTTCTATGAATATTAATATCTCAACAAATAATAAACAAACACACACACACACACACACACACACACACATGTAATCCTTGAAGCCCCAGCCCCGCCAATCTGCTATTATTTGGCCCTTTAAGCAGGGCCCTTAACCCTCAGTGCTCCAGGGGCACTGTATCATGTCTGACCCTGCGCTTTTCACTCTGCTGATATGACATATAAAAGCCTCTTTCTGTCGTATTTAGCAGTGAACAGCTCCCCCTAGTGGTTGAACATGTTGAACGTTAACTGGGTTCTGCATTATGATATGCTGAGTTCAGTGACAACCAAAGAGAGGAAGATTTATATTCAGTATTCCTGAATGATGAGAATATAAATTATTTGCAGCCTTTCTAACAGTATCGTTTGACCAAACAGAACATTTGTATGTGCAGGCATGTGTGAAATTAGTTTGACTTGGAGGACAATGTGGAGCTGCTCAACTGTGCTTCACAAAAGAGATCAAGATCTTTATGGTAGACAGAATTGAGAAATCCTGCAGCACCCGAAAAGATTAAAGTATAATCACATGATTATCTGCAAAAGCATTCACAGTGCAGCTGAACGGTTTACTTCTCTCCACTATCCAGCAACTGTTAAGCCCTTGAGCAATGTTCTTAAAGCATATAATGACCATTATTTCCCATCACAGAGCACAGCTGGTGTATAGTAGTCAGGGCAAGTGTAAGGTTGTTGATGATATGGTGCCTCAGGAGCAAAAAGGGTTAATCTATATTTGATAAAGGTTCTGAACAAGCTGGAATTTCACTGTGCTTTAATGTATTTGTGACAAATAAGGCTATTACATTGGCATTCATGTTCTAAATGCTATTCTACATCTGGCCACTAGAGGTCATACTGAACACTTATTTCTTGACAAAAATCTTAACCACAGTCGTTCATGTTTTTTTAGAGACACGTGCATGTTCCTTTAGTTTCTATACAACAAACTCGGTAATTGACCAGTAGGAAAATTTCCATTGACCCAACAAATCTATAAATGTCCAGATGTTCCACTATATTTTCAGTGAAAAATCCTCCCGTAGCATGAAGAACAGTTTTACACTCTCGCCATTCATTTCTCCAAACATTCAACTGACATACTTTGCTGTGGCTCTTGCAAAACTTGCCAAAGATGTTCTTTACTAGTTGGATGGAGATTTCTTACTTGTGATCCAGTTCTTACCAGAGCAGTTCAATACGATTTAGGAGCCGTAACTGGGCAGGTCGTTCCAGAGCTCATCTGTGAATTCGGTTCCAATGAGACGAAACCGTACGGTATTGGAGAGTGGAATGGGAGCCATATTGGATCAGGATTCCTTTCACATTCTGGAATCTTCCCTGCTCCAAAACAACCCGTTAAGCTTCCACCTTTAAGTGGGACTGTTGTGGTGAGGGGGTCTGATCACATCTTCTCTTCTGTTCTCCTTCTTACACGTTACATTTTTTCTTCTGTTCTCCTTCTTACACTTCTTACAAGTTTTTCTGTTAGAAAATAAGGTCAAATTTGGACTTCACAGAATTTCAGAGGTAGGTGATTTGATCAATAAAAAACCAACAGACACAAGGGGGAAAAAACAACATGTATGCCTGTTTCTTTACAAAAAAACAATAAATGGAAAAGAAAGCTGGAACATCATGGGACCATTTGAATATTGTTTACCTGACAGATTATATTTTGCTTGACATGTTTAAAAAAAATATATTTTCATGAATGGAACAAAAAAATCCAATATATTGACTATTTAAATTATTAATAATAGCTTTTAAAAATACTGATATCGGTATTGGTATCGGTATCACCAATACCGGTAATAAAAGTACATAGTATCGGATTGAATATGTAATAAGTGGTGTTTAATTGGTATTAGCTGCGTGTGAATGGAGGTTCGTTATTTACACCTGCTGAAAGCTGTACTACAGAAAGCGCCCACACGGGGGCGCAGTGAACATCGCATTGCCCACAAAACTGAACCTGCGCTGGGACTGTAGAAGTTAAAATCCTGGGCTGTGCGGCGTTTGGGGGATAAAAAAATAAAGAAAAAAAGATTACTCTTTTGTCGTTCACGGAAAAAGAGGAGGTAAGTTTTTTTTACAGCTTTTTTATTATATACATGTGGACAGTGTAAAGCCTTTGTCCTTCACCTGCTTGTTTGCTTTTATGTGCTTTTGTTTGTTACAATGTTTATGCTTTTGAGGGTGAGCTGAAGAAACTCTTGGCTCAGTCTTAAATCACCACCATAAAACAGCACTAGATATTTAACATTTCCTGGTTTGAGATGAAGCCTGAACATCTCAACACTGAGAGTTCACCTCAATCCAAATCAAGCTCCTGTACAGTTCCTGCAGTCCTGAAATCCCATCACTTCTTTCTACAAACACACTGTGGAACATCATCTGCTCGGTTTAGGGGAAAGTAGTGCTGGTTGATGGGTGTTTAGAAAAGAGTTTGATGATGTCATAGATCTATTTGCATATTCAAAGATCCTTAGGATTGTTCGCATAGAAAAGTGTTACATGTGAAGTAATATAAATGTAAACAATTTAGCATAATAATAATTTTTTAATGAAAAAATCGAATGGAAATGAGATCGAATACAGGGGTGTTTAAAGATCCCAGTTTTGGGGTCTGGTTCGGGTAAATTATTCACAATAGCTTCGGGGCAGGTTTGGGTTTTTAATTAAATATATGTAGATATTTTTAAAATAATGCGACTTGTTGTGTCACAACATGGCAGACAAAAGACAGACCTTGGGAGTGTGTGTGGAATGAAGGAAGCTGGTTTGCTAGTGCACATGAGATAAAGCAGAAAAAGATTGAAGTAGCAGTGGCACTGAAACCACCGATGCCCATCAAGGACACGTTTGTTTTTAGATTTAAACAAAACTTTCTGCAAACTCTGTTTTAAAAAGTCACTTTGTTTTTTTTTAAAACTATTTGTTGTGATAGTGATTTGGGGTGCAGGTCGGATTTGGGTGTAAATTGTACATTAATTCTGGGGCCACATGGCGCAGGTTGGGTCGGGTTTATTATGAGTCTGTATGGTCCAGTGCTGGAACATCTCTCAACTGTTCCTGACTTTTCACACACACTTTACTGTAGAATAGGACAGTTTAGTGATCATTGTTAGATGTTTGTGAAAGATGGGGTTTAGTGATTGGCTGTTGTAAAATAATGTGGATCAGTGATTGGCTGTTGTGAAAAATGTGGATCTGGGATTGGCTGTTGTGAACCATGGGGATCAGTGATTGGCTGTTGTGAACAATGGGGATTAGTGATTGGCTGTTGTGAAAAATGTGGATCCGTGATTAGCTGTTGTGAACAATAGGGATCCATGATTGGCTGTTGTGAACAATAGGGATCCGTGATTGGCTGTTGTGAACAATAGGGATCCGTGATTGGCTGTTGTGAACAATGGGGATCTGTGATTGGCTGTTGTGAACAATGGGGATCCGTGATTGGCTGTTGTGAACATTGGGGCTCTGTGATTGGCTGTTGTGAACAATTGGGATCTGTGATTGGCTGTTGTGAACAATTGGGATCTGTGATTGGCTGTTGTGAACAATGGGGATCAGTGATTGGCTGTTGTGAACAATTGGGATCCATGATTGGCTGTTGTGAAGAATGGGGATCTGTGATTGGTCAGTGACTGATGAAGTCTCTTTAGATGTTTAGTCCTTTTACTCAGAAGTGCACACTTTACCATTATACATTTATTTATTTAATATCATTTTATTTTCAGCAAGTGTATTTTTGAACACACACACACACACACACACACACACACACACACACACACACACACACACAGAATTGAAGAAGATGTCTGATAGGGCCACTATCTTGTATCTGGGTCAGTTCAGGCAGTCATGTGAACGCCAAGTCCTTGGAGAGAAATAAAAAGAGAATAAGTAACACAAAGGAATAGTTTGAGAGCCACTGAGAGTCTCTTCTCTTTTTCTTTCATTCTCTTAATCGTTTCATTTTTTAACACAATTTAATAAAAGTGCATCATTTCTATCAGTTTTTATCAATAATTTTGTATTTTTTTTATGTAAAAGTCACATATAAATTGGTTTGTATCTCAGAATACAGGCCAATAACTGGTGTCTCACACACCTTCAACTTACATACAGCAACCAACATAGTCACATTGTATCTTACGCACGGAATGAAAATCTCATGTCCTGCTGTTTCAGGAAAACTATCAATGACCTTATAGTGTAATGAAGTTCCTGCTTCCACTTTGATTATATCTCTATAACCGCATGTCCTGAAGTTTTTTATTCCTCTTATACCACAACAATAGGATGCTCATTGGTGCATGTGAGGAGCGAAGGCTTGTCCGTGTGGTCCGATCCTGGAGCTCAAACTGCTGAAGAACTGCTAAAAGAGGACCAACACAATATTAGGCAGGTGGTCATAATGTTCTGCCTGATCAGTGTACTCTGTCAATCATGGCATTAAGCCTGATGACAGGTAAATAAGTTTAGGAACTAAAGATTCAAGCAAGTAACTGAAGAAACCTCAGGACCATCATGGATTATAAAAATGAATCTGTGGACTTGTAGGAGTTCAGATTTGTCCGTTATAAAAAACTAAATGAACAACCATTGACCAGTCAGAATGGAGAATTCAGCAGTGGGATGGACTACTGTAGTAGATCTCTATTTTTCATTTTCTTCATTTTTATTTCTGCAGGTTATTCAATTTATAATATTTTACCAATATACTATGATACATCTATTAATGTCGTCTAATATCAGAGAACCAGTTCATATATCTTTATCATATTCTTTTCTGGCTACAAGTTCCCACAAGTAAAAGGATTTGTGTTTTTTAAACACCTCTTTGTGGGGAATCTACTCTGTTTTGCATATGTATGTGTGTGTGTGTGTGTGTGTGTGTGTGTGTGTGTGTAGGTAATATGTTGAGTAAATGCTCTTGTTTAAAAGAAAACAAAGACGCTTTTTTTAAATGAAACACTGGAGGAAATAGGCTTAGATTTCCGTGTGTGTGTGTGTGTGTGTTTGTGTGTGTTTGTGTTGTGTGTGTGTGTGTGTGTTGTTTTTTGTGTGGGGTGGTGGGGTGGGGGGGGGGGGGGGGGGTGTGGCATACCTACCTGTCTCTATGAGCAGTGTATTGAGCAGGTGCTAGTTACAGAGGTATGAGAGGGCACAGATATACAAAAGCCTCAGTGTTTCCCCTCTCTCTCTCTCTCTCTCTTTCTCCTTCTCTCTCTTTCTTGTCTTTACCCCTTTTACTTTGTTCATTCACTGGCCGTGTGTAGGTCTGCATGGTTAAGTATTGACTAGAGGCAGCTTGAGAATCCATGCGCTTAACAGTGTGTTTGTGTGTGTGTGTGTGTGTGTGTGTGTGTTGCATTCTTGAAATAGCTGAGGCGTAACCTGGAGATTAATTGTAGCTGGGTGGATTGCTGAAAACCTTAAAACACTTTGCAGTTCCTGTGTGTGTGTGTGTGTGTGTGTGTGTGTGTGTGTGTGTGTGTGTGTGTGTGCTTTTCACAGTGGAAAAACTGATCCAAACCCACCACGCTGACTGTGCTCAGACCTCTGTCGCTATGAATCCATCAGGACGAGGCTTCCTGCACTGCTCTTGCACTCTGATCACACTGCTCTGTGCCACTGTGAGTTCGTCTCTCGGGTGTCTCAGCGATGCCGAGCTCTGGAATGCGTGCACAAGAGACAAGTAAAGTGCAGCTGCGCTCTCCGGCATGTCTCGTTCACAGTGCGAGAGTTCGCTCGGTCATTCGGCTTCTCCTGCTGTAGAATCAGGTTACTTATAGACTCCATGATTGAGAGCATTGAGAGTGACATCATCACAGCTAATTAATAAAAAAATGTAATACTAATTTGGCAATACAAAATATACAAAATACATGCATGGTTTAAGAAGATACAGACCAGGAGCAAGTCAAATGATCTGCCAGGGCAGGACGATGATGTTACACTTGGTAAGACTTCTTGAGATAAGAAAACACTCTCTAGGCTTTGGAACAAAAAGTCTTTTATTTTACATTTTGCTATTCTTAATTTGTGTGAAAAAAAAGACTTTAAAACCAGAGAACAAGAGATTTCCAATTAATTTAACAATCGTCATTATTTATTCCGTCTTAAAATGATACAAAGCATTTAAAATAAAAACATGATTACTGTTCAAATCGAGATCAGGCGCACATGCGTATTGTCAACAAATATTTATTCAAATAAAGACAATACTTGCAGCTGCTCCCAACAGGGGGCGCCACAGCAGATTATCCGTCTCCATACCCCCCCTGTCCTCTACATCTACCTCTTTCATGTTTTCCCTCACCACATCCATAAACCTCCTCCTTGGTCTTCCTCTTTTCCTCCTCCCTGGTGGCTCCATCCTCAGCATTCTCCTACTGATATACCCCATGTCCCTCCTCCTGAAATGTCCAAACCATCTCAATCTCACCTCAGATCCTTTTAAGGATCTTTTGGTCTACCTCACTTTGTCAGGCAGGTTGTATTTAAGAGATGTCTTGATTGTGAACAGGTGTGGCAGCAATTAGGACTGGGTGTGGTAAGAAAAATTCAACTTAGGTGTGATAAGCCACAGTTTTAACAGGGGGCAAACACTTTTTCACACAGGCCTATGTAGTTTTGGATTTAGTTTGCACTCGATAATAAAAACCTTCATTTAAAAACTGCATGCTGTGTTCACTTGTGTTCTCTTTTACTAATATTTCAATTATTTTGATGATCTGGAACATTAAAGTGTGACAAACATGCAAAAAGGGGGGCAAAAACTTTTTCACACCACTGTATATATATATTGCACATGCAATACAAATATCTCTCTCTCTCTCTCTCTCTCTCTCTCTCTCTCTCTCCTTCTCAGACTCTGACTTCCATGGCTGATGTGCCTACACACTCCTCCTCAACCTTCTCCAGGAGCATGTCAGGTGCCCACAGTAACACTACAGGGTGCAGGTGGTGGTCCGGTCAGGCCTGAGCGTATCCCAGCATGCACCAGCTCTTCCAGCTAGTTCTGGGTCAGAGGGACCTGTCCCGAGCAGGAGACCTTTTCTCTCTGGATGATGCTGAGATTGAGGACTATCTGTCCCAGGCGCTGGAGGAGATCAAGGCCATCTCCTGCCATCCTGTGAGTGAACACGAGCTGGAAAGTTCAGTGATGAACTCATACAATCAACAGCACATCCTAATGTACATGTTTTATCTGGAAATATAGAATATGGTACAACCAAACATAAAAGGGTACATAATACACTCGTATGCACAATCGTTCGTGGAGATGTGGAGCAAGAAGATGAAAGATGAGATGGATGAGATACAAGTATGCAAAAGACAGCTTTATTGTCGTTGCATGGAACAGGTAGACAGCAATGATATGCATTTTGGTATTGACCTGAAGTGTAACTGGTAGCAGGTGTCTTACCTGAATCAATCCACCTCTTAATACCATCATCACACCACGTCTACAGAAATCATCAGTATTATAGAGAAGTGCAGTAGATCAGAGCTGCATCACACACAGGATCTCATACAGTCAGAACGAACATCATCACTAAAGCAACAAACCCAATGAACACAATTCAACACGTCTCCTTTCACTGGAGCCGCAACTGCACCTCCACATACATCATCTCCAGCAGAAACACACACACACACACACACACACACACACACACACACACACACACACACACACACACACACACACACACCTCCACATACATCATCTCCAGCAGAAGCATCGATATTTACCACATCACATCACCCCGGGGTTTCCTGTACATTTGTTCTTCATTTTCCTGGGGATCTAAAATAAAGGCAAATTTTGCGTTTTTGTACAAATTCCATGGAAAAAAAACACAGAAAGAATTATTTTTCATGAAAATGCTTTAATGTATTAAATTGTTTTGGCCAAAAGTTTCCTTACGATGTCCAGCTTTTTTTAAAAGTCCATCCAGAGAAAACAGCTATTAAATCCACATGAATATACGTGAGCTCGTGCTACAGATTCGGTTTGCGAGCTCTGACTAGCGCGCTCTCTGAACGTCCATTCACAGGACGTGAAAATGCAGATGATATTGGACGCCCTGCTAGATGGCCTCTGTGTCTCAACTTGAAATCTGATTGGTTACAGCAACAGCTTCAAGCATCTTGGATTTTTATGTTAAAGGTGCCTGCAGTACTGATTCTGAAGGCTTGAGCTGAAATCTAATTGAATAGAATCTCCACCCTTGATTTGCACTTCGAGGAGCAGCGCAACCGAGAGAAAAGCTTTAAAATAAAGAGAAAAATATGTAAAAATGTAAGTCAGTGATGCTGATGGAGATTAGGTCAGAAGAGAAGGTCTTTCTGGCCCTGATGGCTCACCACAGGTTGACCTTTGTATTTTCTCTCTGGTCTGGTTGCAGGATTATGTGAATAATGACAACGACCAGGCAGTGGTGGAAATCTGCATCACCCGCATCACCACGGCTATCCGGGAGACCAGCTCGATGGAGCGGCACGGCCCAGCGCTCGTGGCTCTTTGGGAGTCGTGTCTGGAGCACAACCTGCAGCCACAGGGCAAAGACGAGGACACGCCGCACTCCAAGATCGCCTCCGACATCACCAGCTGCATCCTACAGGTCAGCACTTATATACTGCACACAAGCAGAGGTGCCAATACTTACAGTTTAGCCATAGTGTTTACGATACGGAAAACGCCTAGGGACAAGTTTTGGTTTATATTGTAATTTGTGGATTTATGAGGCTTGTATTCTTGAGTCAAGAGAAACTAAATATTGTGTTTTTTTTATTGTCAAATCCAAATAATAATGCTTTGGGAACGCAATAATCACCCCCATACACTCGCTTTCCTCCTCATATAACAGCTGACCAGTGCAGATTTGTATTCGGTGATGCTCACGCTGGCCTCATAAAGACTCACACAGCCACATAAAGACTCACACGAGCTCGTAAAGACTCGTGAAGTCTCAAAGGTCACCATTGACATCATTATAAACTGACTACAGTTGAGAATCCGTATCCTCTTAAAAAAAGTCGTTATGGAAAACTTTATACAAAACGAATACATGATAGTAACAACCTAATGTTGTGAGGTCATAAAACAGAAGAGCCAATCACGTTTCAGTATGCAAATTGCATTAACGCATGTGATATTGTAGTGAAATTCCACACAATCAAGAAAATAACCAATAATGAGAACTGACTTTACAGCTTGATACTTTGTTGAGACGAGTGACTAAAATAATATTTTCCAAAATGTGTGTGTGTGTGTGTCTGTGTGTCTGTGTGTGTGTGTGTGTGTGTGTGTGTGTATAATGTGTTATACTGTTGTCCTATTTAGAGTTTGTCTCTGCCTCAAGTACAGTATTTCAGTGATAGACTAAGACTCCATATCTTGGAACGTGAAGCAGATCTTCATGGAGCCGGCTTTGTGCACAGAGCTTTTGTGTATTGTTGTGCTGGAGCAGGTTTGGGTCTCCTAGTTCATGTGACGGGAAAATTTCATGCAACTGCATTTAAAGACGTTCGAATAAACTGTGTCCAACTTTGTGTGGGGACAAATCACATATGGCTGGACTTTTGGACATACCTTGTACTTATGCAATATGTTTCTTTAGTTAAACATTGTGTCTCAATTAATAATAAAAAAAGGAAAATTAAGCAATCATTAACTTTATATACAGGATTTAAGAAAAAAATCCTAAAAGAGGACTTTTTTCTTACTTATTTCGAATTTTTTTTTTTTTTTAAAA
>MU567224.1:3686675-3720924 GCA_024362625.1 Silurus asotus | reverse complement strand
TGTGTGTGTGTGTGTGTGTGTGTGTGTGTGTGTGTGTGTGTGTGTGTGTGTGTGTGTGTGTGTGTGTGTGTGTCTATACAGAACTATAACAGAGCGCCGATGATGGCCCTGGCCGTCCCTGTGGCCATGCGCTTTCTGCAGCAGGGGAATCGCGAGCTGAGCCGCAACATGTCCAGCTACCTGAGCCTGGCTGCCATCGCCAAACCCGAGCTCCTGGTCCAGCACACCCAAGCCATCATCAACAGCGTGCTGGGAGGTAAGGTTCAGGTCAGAGGTCATAAAGGTCACATCAGGCCCCCTACTGAGCACCTACATCCCCTGCTTTGTGAGAAAATAAAATGGTGACACAAATGGTGATTCATCTTTTTTTTTTTTGCTGTGGTTTTGTTGTGATACACAGAATATGGATTTCAGATGTGTTCATGTTTCCTAAAAACCATTACTATCATCAAAATTATGTGTTACTATGGAAAATATTTTTCCTGTTAGTTATTAATAGAGGTCAAGGCACTGATTATCGGCAAAATACAGATAGTTTTTCCGGCTTTCGGTTCGCTGTCAAGAGCGGCCACTAGAGGCAAATCACTGACGGCACGTGCTGTTTTCTTAATTTTTTTTTTACCCGTTAGACTGCGTGCAATTTAGAATAAAAAGAAAAACTACTATTATTTCACCTATTGGTATTAACGTAGCATAATAATTTGTTAGATTCGCCCACCAACATCAATGTTTTGATTTCAATAGCAATGAATATGAAAAAAGTTGTAATAATAATATGGTAATGAAGTTTTAATAGGTGATATATCTCTTGTCTGTATGGTGCAGCAGAAAATAATCTACTAGTCTAGTATTAGGAGGCAAAATAAATACCATCAAAATCATAATAAAATCTCCACAATTAGACTGGTGGTCCCTCTGGCCCATGTAATTTTCTGTAATAGACCGACGCGGCCCCACATAAGAAAGAACTTTTGCTACAGATGGTGTTCTGACCAATTAGTGTTCTTCTGGCCAATCAGAGATCTTAAAGACGTTTGTGCTACTGCATGAAAACTGTTTTGAAGACGGTTCTTCGCAGCTGTTGCTAGCCGAGTGTAAGGTCTCGGTGTAATCAGTATAACATTATCGTTTAAACTCCTCCAAGCGTGACGTAGTGAAAGAACATTTGAGGAGCTAAAAAGGGCAGCTTTCATCGCCTACAGGTCTTTGTCAAACAATTCCTGTGTTCTCTGGGCAGACACAATCCTGTAGGAGAAACTTTTTTCCACTCCTGGCAGCCATTTGGATGCAGATTAAAGTTTGTAGAATTTCTCATTTGGCTTGTATACAGCTGCAGTACAGTTTTACCACAGAGACTGAGTACAACTAAGAAACAAAACATCTTCTCCGAACCTATTGTTCAAACGGACCTGATGTATGTGCTAGTGCATTATGCATCGAGTGAAGAGTTTGTGTGATCTGGTGCCTCAGCTCTCAGCTGTTCAAACACAGGAACGCCTGGACAGATCGTTCTTCTGCTGAGATAAAGATCTCACTCATCTGAAGAACTTCTTTGTCTTCTTTATAGCAGAGTTTGTGTGTGTGTGTGTGTGTGTGTGTGTGTGTGTGTGTGTGTGTGTGTGTGTGTGTGTGTGTGTTCTCTGCCCTAAAAAAACACAATTTCCTATAAAGGTCACATCGAACACCATCATGAGGTAAGGATGATGGCGCCTGTAAAAGCAAATACGGCTCATTAACGCCATTCACACCATCCACGCTGTGTGTTTGTGAACTTAATAGGAAGCAGTGACCTTTAACCTTTTTCTCAGACCATGAAGAGAATGAAGTAACAGGGTTGTTATGCGGAAGTTAGAACCAGTAGAAATAGAACTTAAGCTCTGGTGTTAATCAATACTTTTTGAACAGTTCAATGTAATTTTAAAAGTTAAGCACTTTTTACAATGTAGATTGTCCCAAACAGAGAGAAAGAGGTTGGAAATGTAAATTTTGAAATGTAAAAATCAGAACGACTCGCAACGATGCTGTGTGTTTGACCGCATTCTTGCAAGAAAACCAAGAAGATGATTTTGAAAACTATATTCCCCATAGTGACCTGCAACTTTTGTGAGGTCATAAAGAAAAAGAGCCAATCACGTTTCGGTATGCAAATTGCTCGAATGCATGTGACATTCCAGGGAAATTCTACAGAATTCAGAGAATAGCCAATAAGAACGGACTCTTTTTACTTCTATATGACTCATTGGCATGATAGTGTATATGGAGATTTTAAAAGCCGGTAAATAAGAAGAGTTTTGGTGTCGAGCGAATATGACTCAATAATTACCATCCACACGATCCACACTTTGTGTTTGTGAACTGAATAATCACTAATGAGTGAACCAGTGGTGACAAAAGCAAATGGCATGAAGAAGAATCCTTTAGAGGAACCAGATTCTAATAGGAACCCATTCTCCTCTGGGAGGCACTGGGAGGAGAACGTCTATTCATTCTAGTTTTGTAATTGTAGAGGTGGACTGTTTAGTGAACTGTTCACTAATGGGCGCATACATGCGTAGCTGTTATTGCTAATTGAAATTCTAAGCCATTGTAGGAAACTTATTATAATAATTACAGTCCAAATTAAATCTTATACTTCTTCAGTCAGAATCCAGTCAGAATTGAACCCATCTCCAGAATGAAGTAAAATCTAAAAAAATCTATAATTGCATGCTTTTAAGGTTTGCTGATGCCAGAATTTATAGGGTATTGAGCATATTATCTAAACTCTATAAAAGTTTCAACTGGCATGAACAGTTCATGGAACAGTACACCTAAACTATTATGAATGGACATTACGAGGATGGGTTTCTTTTTGAGTCTGGTTCCTCTCAAGGTTCTTACCTGAGTAAATACTCCATTTACCTTTTACCCAAAACGTAAATAGCAAATAATGTTCCTTATTTGAGGAAAAGAAAGTGATTTACTGGCTTCTGGTTTATCCTTTTAGCCCCATGCTGTTTCGCCAAGAGATCTTCCGAGCTTTTACGACTCTCCTCTTCTAAGAGTATCATATTAAAAGGGCCCCCGTTCCCCATGTGTTGGCAGGAGGAAACCGGATAAACCCTCTTTACAGTAGAGCTCATTATTAACCTTTGTTTACTCTGGATTTGTTGCTCGACAGTTTATTTGCAGCGAACTTGGACCAACATGTCCATGTATTGTTTTGTAATACCCAGGACAAACCCAAATGTCTGCCAAACCAGGCTAATAAGCCTGCTGAAGATTTCCATCAGACAAAAGCTCTCCCTGTTTCCCACAGATTTCCTATTTCTACCCCCGACATGAAAACAGGCACAAGAGGCCCCAGGCATTTGTTTGTTTAAAAAAATGCCAAAAACGAAAAGCCAGCAATTAGCTGCTGCGCCCTAACGGGGATTCAGACGGCCCGCAGGCATGCGTTTATAATCACAGCATCATCAGTTCTACAGAATGCCACTCTCTGCATGGTTTGCATCGGTACACCCGAAGTGTTACATCGCAAAAAAAAAAAAAAAAACTTTGAGTTGGCCTTCGCGAATGACCGAGTCGGCCAAGAACATAACATCGTTTTTACATAATGACAAATTGTGAAATCGTCATGGCGATATCCGGTCAACAACTCTGTTAAATTAAGGCTAAGGTATCTTTGGCTGACTATGAGCAACGTGACCCAGTGCCAGGGTTTTATTTTGGTTACCCGCTCTGTGCCCACAGTATGTGTTTTATGTGCATGAGGATCTTGAACAGTTAAAATCCTGGCTATGTTGAAATTCGAGCAACACGGGCAAGCGCAAGTCAAGCAGAGTTTATTTACTGTTTTGGGAATAAAAATGGATTGTTGAAAAGGTGCAGGTTTCTGTAATGAGATGTTTATTTAACTTTTATAGAAGAAGTTTTCTAGTGCAGCAGAGGTAACGCTGTAAAGTCTTCCGGCATCTGCTGGATGTCCTGCAGTTTCTCAGCAAAGTGACAAGTGTAGCTTTTTATATTGCTGCAAGTATTAGCTACAAGCAAGAGAAAGAAGAGTTTTTAAGATCTTCTCTTTTGAGGATTCCAAACCATTTAGACCAGTGAGATTTCAGCAATCTAATAAGATCATTACAAACCATGCTGGGCAACATACACTTTATTACCAAAGGTTTGTGGACACCGGATCATAAGTTTGGCTTTTTGAGCATCACATTCCACTTCTCTGGGAAGATGTTCCGCTAGATTTTAAAGTGTGCTAGTCCACATTTGTGTTCATCAGACACAAGAGTGTTAGTAAAGTCAGGTACTGATGTAGGTG
This sequence comes from Silurus asotus, assembly GCA_024362625.1. Taxonomy (NCBI): domain Eukaryota; kingdom Metazoa; phylum Chordata; class Actinopteri; order Siluriformes; family Siluridae; genus Silurus; species Silurus asotus. The sequence continues at coordinate 3,716,618 of MU567224.1, read as the reverse complement.
ATTAGACCTGGGGTGCAGTCAGCATTCATCCCAAAGATGTTCTGTTAGGATGAGATCAGCGCTCTATAGCAGGCTAATCAAGATCTTCCTCTCCAAACCATGTCAAGCAGATCTTCATGGAGCACATGTTTCTGCACAGGGGAATCGCCATGCTGGAAGAGTTGAAGTGAACAGGAATTTTTATTAAACTGCATCTAAAGACGTCCTGTACAATTGTGTTCCTCTAACAAATTGGAGAAGAACCACATATGGCAGGAAAGGACAGGTGTCCCAATACGTTTGTCCATATAGTGTAGATCTAATACAGCGGCCCCCCAACCTTGTTTTTTTCACCGTATTGTGGAATCAGTTGAAGCTTTATTTATCGATGCACAGAAAAAAAAAGCATGTATGTAGGATTTTTGTATGAAGGGCTTTTAGGATTTTTGTATGAAGTGTTGAGTGTGCATTATTTCTCATTAACGATATCCAGACCGCTAAACAATTCCCAATGCCGGAGTGGCCTGAGGTAACGAAGTTGACGTTAGGTCATGTAAAGCACATAAGAGGTATGAATGATGCCATGAGCGTGAATGTTTCTTCATAGAACCTTCTCCGATTCCTAAATACCAGTCTGAGTATTTATTCCAGTTGTCACAGTAACGGCGTTCTGCTCTGCAGCTTTTTCTGCCTGAGGCTGAGTGTTGTTTTTCTTTACGATCACACCCCCGAGTGTGCCTTCATCAGTGTCAGCGCAGGGCTTTCATGTAAACTTATACTGCCGGAAATGTGAGAGAGCCAGTGCTGGTCTGGAGATTGTTAGCACTGCAGGACTCCCGGGTGCGCATGGGCTCCTCAGGGCGTACTCATTATGAGGTACATCCATTTGGAAATGTGTTGAGTTTGTCAGAGTTCTCTTGGGGTTTCAGACTGAAGAGGATCACGTCCCCTTTCTGTAGCATCTGCTGATGACCGGTTTTGGCTGAAGTCTTTCAGAATGATGAATGAACTACGAGGGATGGGTGATTCCATAGTTAAATTATTGGTAGCGTGATAAATTATTAGGTGGTACATTTTTCTGAGATGTTGTTGGAATGATTTTTGTCGTGTTTTTAATCATTACAAAATGAACGGTAATTATGGTTTCTTTGGAGACAACAAATTATGGTCACACTCAGTTGTGGGCGTAGTTATATAAGATATCATGATGTGATCTTTTTTGTCGTATCGCTCAGCTGCATGTAGTTTAATCTAAAGCAGTGCAAGCAATAGAAACATACAGTATTTAATCCTGTAACCAGGACACTTATGGGTTATTAATCATGTCATTTACCTGCAAATCTCAGGCTTCTATTAATGCACTTTTTTCAGTACATTATCATATAGAGGCACGATTATGGTCGACTCTACATGAAATGATTAAAACACATGAAGAAAGATGTTTACTTTACATGTATCAATTAATATTTACGTACAGTTTTTTCTCAGCTGCTTTGCAGTGTTTTCTCGCATCATCCTTAATATTTGCAAACCAATAAAATGCATTTCTCAAAACAACGTGTTCAAACAGCACAATACAGTGGATTTCTTGCAAAAAAGCACATTTCTCAAAAATCCTTATTTCATCTCTCAAAAGTAAGAAATTGTCAATGAACATCTCATTCCCATCACAATGAAAATTCCTTTTAATAGATAGATAGATAGATAGATAGATAGATAGATAGATAGATAGATAGATAGATAGATAGATAAGATGCTGATAGATCGACAGACAGACAGATAGACGGTAGATAGATAGATAGATAGATAGATAGATAGATAGATAGATAGATAGATAGATAGATAGATAGATAGATAAGATGCTGTAAGACAGACAGATAGATAGATAGATAGATAGATAGATAGATAGATAGATAGATAGATAGATAGATAGATAGATAGATAAGATGCTGATAGATCGACAGACAGATAGACGGACGATAGATAGATAGATAGATAGATAAATAGATAGATAGATAGATAGATAGATAGATAGATAGATAGATAGATAGATAGATAGATAGATTATTTATAGATAGATAGATGGATAGATAGATAGATAGATAGATAGATAGATAGATAGATAGATAGATAGATTATTTATAGATAGATCGATAGATAGATAGATAGATAGATAGATAGATAGATAGATAGATAGATAGATAGATAGATAGATAGATAGATAGATAGGCAGGCTTTATTCATCACATGTGGAAGTTCATCTTTTTTCTTTGGATGAATTAATGACTAATGAGGAAATGGCTGTTTATAATGTACGAATTTTAAGTAAATGTTAATATGAATAGATATGTAGAAAGTAGGTTCAGTTTTTATTTAGTAAAGAAATAGATTTGTTGTAGATGTATATTTTCCCGTTTGTGCATTCCCTTTGAAGTGTTTAATGTAAGAACTGTGTACAATGAATCTTATATGACGTGTAGTTGTGTTAAAATGTGATACTTTTGAAAAAAAATACACCTCAGAGTCCACATGTACCATGTAACTGTTTTTTTTATTAAACTCCACCATTTCACTCCATCAGAAATAAACAAAAAATAAAAACAAAAGATCTATATACAATATAAGTTCATTTTATCCTCTTATCAAAAAAATACAATATAGTACATTTTCTCACATTAACAGAGCGACAATAAAGTCTCGAGATTCTGTAAACATTTTACACAGTTCCTTTACCAAAATTTCATAAAAAATCTTTGTCTTAAACAAAAGACTATCACAGGAATAACAAGTTACTTCATTTAAAAAAAAGTAGTTTCAGAAGATTATGGGTGAAGAAAGTTTATTAGCTGAATGTAAACATTCTGATAAATACAAGAAGAATACACAGGCTGTCTTCAGGAGCAGGTGATGAAATGCCTTTACAGACCATCCCTTTATCTTTGGTTTCCGTGGTTCTCATAGTGTCGTTGTGAAAGACAGTTGCCCCCCAGTGGCGAGTAAGATTCATTGAGCTAAGCAAGATGTGATAGTGTAGTAGTTGTAGTACCGTGGACTACTTGTGTGTTTGAAGTTGAAAAGTTTCTGTGCAGGGTTCTCTGCAGCTAGTAGATGAGTTTGACTCCTCCTTTCTCTGCGACCTGAGACACACCCCATGCCACCAAGTTGCCACGGGAACCACAGCTCCATCCGTCCTCTCTTGCCTGTTCAGCAATCTCATCTTCGTCTAGGACGCGGTCCCACGCGTTTACTCCGGTCAGCTTCCCTGTGAACGCCTCATCAGCATTGAACGTCTCCTGGAAGCCCCATCTCTTGGCCAGACCTTCACCGGTGTACTGTTGGCCCAGGATGGTGATGCCGTCGGCAGAGATCTCATGCCCCTCAGCTACTCCAGGAGAACTTGCTGCTCGGTGGCCATCTACCCAGAGTGAAGCCAGGCCTTGTTCTGAGCTCCAGGTCCCACACAAGTGCGACCAAGATCCCTCTGTCGCAGCACCGTCTGCCTCCACTAGATGCGCTTCACCTCTTACCGTGAAGAGTGCGTTACGCCCGCTGAGCAGCAGCTGCAACTCCAAAGGGTTGGTTGGTGTTCCGTATGAGTACAGCACGGTCTTGTTTAGCATCTGGGTTGGTTTCATCCACAGGCATACGGTGAAGGCATGGGTTTTCATGGAGCGATGAGGAGTTATCTCAGCATGCGTCTTTGTAGAGCGCATAGGGAAGAAGAGGGCCATGTCGCAGCCTGGATGGGAAGAAAGAAAGAGGAAGAATTGTGTTAGTTTTGGACAGAGTTTTCGTTTTTGACTTGGATTTACAACATTTTATGCTAAATATTGCACCCTTGGGGATGCCATTAATCCCTGAGGTAAGCAGTGCCAAAGCATGAAAGTCAATCCAGTGTTTGGGAGGATTTTGGAAACGCTTTCACCGCCAAAGCTAGTCAATGAGCAATTCAGCGCATATAGGGAATCGATCTACTCTTCTCGAAGGTTAAACACTGATGTAATTCGAGATAAATCCTCCCTTTCTGATACTGTACTGCAGCAATCTTATTAACCTTTTAACATATCGACTGTATTCCAGCCAGAAGGGAAAAGATCCTCCTCCATCTCTGAACATCTGTTGAAATGTCACATTTGGCCCACTCTGAGTTCCCGCTGTGGGGCGATTCACAAATCCGGAGGCATCCTTCTGCTTTTGTTAGTGTTCTGAGTTTATTACATCATTTGTTTAGGCCGAAATGGTCGCTGTAAAATTTCTCTTCCAGATGGTTGCTCGTTTGAATGTGTGTGGAGGGGGTAGGGGGTGTTTCAGAGTACCTTAGTGCAGTAAGTTCCTTCTTTTTCAACTCATACTCGTCCTGTTCTACCAGACATCATGTTTATGTAACTTCACAGTTGAGAAGAAGTGAGTGCTGAAACTGGCGTTTGGTTTCCTCCCATCATTGTTTGGTTATCAAGGTTTTGTGTTTGGTTCAGCTTTCCTCAGCACACATGGATCCGATCGGTTTTGTCTGATTTCAGATTTGCGAGCGTGGATACAGAGTTAAAGAGCTGAGAATCTTGTTTTGCAGAGATAAAACTTGCAAACGGTGTGTTTACACGGTCGACTCAGGTTTGGTTTGTGATGTCAGCCGGAGAGTCGTAAATGCGGTAACTCGGCACATTAACGGGTTCGAGAGCACAATCATCACCTCAGCAGTCTATCTTTGTGTTTTCCAGTTCTCCGAAATGCTGTTTCATTTCCACTGGTATGCCATAATTTTTTATCTCTGGTCATTTTAAAACTTGCTGACATTTTATATTTATTGTGTTTGGCAGAAGCCCTTATCCAGAACGACTTACAGGATGATCACTTGAGGGATAAGGAACTTTTGTGGCCAGTGGCAGCTTGGTGGTGCTGGGATTTAAACCCAAGACCTCTCAATCAGAAGTCCAGCATCTTATCCACTGAGCAACCACCTCCCCTGCCAGATCCTGACACCCTTCTGCTGGCACCTCTTTCCTACAGGATCTTTCTGCTGTTTTAACTCTGCATTGTGAGCTTTGGTTTATGGTCCCACACTGACATCCTAACAGTCCCAATTTCCACTTTTGCTCATTCTGAACATCCTCTAAACACAGACTTTGCACCGTAAAAGATGATTCGATCACAAATATCTATATGTAAATAGATCATAAATAGTAACATACCTGCAGGCAGGGTGTGTCTAGCAAAGGCTCTTTCCAAGGAAGCCACTTTCTCTTGTAGGCTTTGCAGCTCTGCAGAGACGGTCTTCATCTGTCCTCTGTCTTCCTTTTCCAGATCTCTAGTCTGGAAACTTTTGACCCGGTCATGTATGCAGTTGTTCTGCACCTTATCAAGGTTCGTCACCTGCATCTTGATTGCATTCAGGATCTCGTGCAGTGCGTCATTGTTCTCGACATGAAGTTGGGTCTCGGCACTATGCAGCCGCTCCAGGGCCTGCAGAAGTTTCTCCTCAGTGTGTGCTCCGGCCCGACGTGCCGAGTTCTCCACAGCGGCCGTGCAAGAACCGCTGCCTTGCGCGACGATCTCCATCACCTCGGCACGCAGAGACTGCAGGCCCACCTTCACAATGTCGTCCGAGTGCTGCAGCAGCATGTTTTCCTTCATCTGCGAGTTCTCCAGCATGGTGAACAGCTTGTCCCACTTTGTGAACTCTGGGGATGTGCATGGAGTGGCCGGAGCCTCAGTGGCAGCGTCAGCTGCGGGGGGAAAAACACAGCTACAAGTTATTATCGGTCAGATCGAAAATATATATTCTGAGGGTGCATTTGATATTAAATCAACCAGAAGGGGGCAGAGGTGTAGCAAGGGGGCGGATTTGACTATTCGAAAACTCCTCTAAATGCTTGTTCACGTTCGGAAAACAAAACACACCTTAGGTGCAGTTGATGTACGTATCAAATAACAATTATGCAGACGTTCATAAAGACACCTTCAAATAAAAGAACCAGCACACTAATCGCTTTAATCACAATTTATTGTCTACCAGGTGTTAGAGAATTAACCAATCAGAATCAAGCAAATCAAAGAGTACAAAAGGGTTATAATTTCTTAGATTAAGTGTCGCTGTGGCTAGTGTGTCAGAAAATAACTTGTGTTATTGCTAGTTATTAATATGGTTACTTGACAGTAACTCATGTCTTTACGCCTTTACTTTGCATCCACCTAAAAGTGCCTAGTGATCATGACCTTTCCTCATCCTTGGTATGCTTGGTATGTTTCGAAAAGCGTGCAGAAGTGATGTGAAGTTTCTCACGTACTTTCTTACCACCCATGCTGTTATTAAGCCCTTCGTCATTGCTCTCCGTGTGTGTGTGTGTGTATGTGTGTGTGTGTGTGTGTGTGTGTGTGTGTGTGTTTCTTAAAACAGAGGACTACAGAGAAACGTTTTGTTTCTGGTGTGTGCCGAGGGCCCCTGAGTGATTACGTCATTACAGAAAGACCTCTGAGTTTACAACCCCTTTTTGACATGAAACATGAAACACGAAACACACACACACACACACACACACACACACACACACACACACACACATGTTTGTCCTTCCACAGATTTCCAGCTGATTCATCACCAAATAATTTTTTATGAAAACTTTTGTTCACCTTCAATCCTTGATGCAGGTTATAAATTGCACATTTACTTTCATGTAGTCCTTTACACACACACACACACACACACACACACACACACACACACACACACACGTCTCTGAACGTTTCTTGTGGTAACTCATCGTGACTGTTCTGTGCAGTTTAATGTTAAATAAACAACAAATGAATCCATCGTTTGAAGATAAAAATGAATGAATTACACTTTCCAATCAAACTAATTAGTTACCAACAGTTAATTGTTTGTTAACGAACCAATCCGCACAAAAACGTACAGAGGCTGGGTTTAGCACTCGTATCTTTAATTACGCTGCAGAAAAAATACTTCTTCATACTTCTTCATATACATCTTGTAAGATTCTTTGATTGACTCTAGCGTGCTTAATGCATAGGCATTTATAAAAAATAAAAAAATAAAAAAACAATTCGTAATCAGCCAATTTAAAGCCTGAAATGTGTAAAAAAAAAAAATAAAAAAATACTATAAATGACCAGAAACAAATATAATAATCTTGTACTTGTTTTTCATTGAATTAACAGATACAGTAGAGTTGAGATATTTCTGGCCCAATTAGACACAGTTTGTATAAAATCTAAATCCAAAATTGAATTCAAAGTTACATTGTGTTACTGATGAGACACCCACACGTGGTACAATTGTCTAAAACTTCTCTAAACACCTTTTTTGCTCGTTCATCTTAAAATTTCTGCATGAAATCTTTCCGATGTCACACCATTCTGTCTTTACATTCTGTCTCAGCTGATTTTAAACGGCGTCTCGTTCCAGGACGATGCATTAAAACAGGATTTTAGGGACATCAGTTGCACCCCAATGCACCCCGTTGCACGTTACAGGACGGCTGTTAAGCGAATGTTACGGCGTGTTTTGAGGCACTCACCCTCGCTCTGCTCTTCATCGCCGATCTCGTTGTAATACGCAGGGTAGTGTTTGATATATTCATGATCGTACTGCGACCTGACCACGCTCGCCAAAATCACCACACAGACCACATGGACGATCCTCAACGCAGACATGTTGTACGGCTGGAACTGTCTGAACACGTGCGAGTGTGTGTGTGTGCGAGTGTGTGTGTGAGAGCTACAGTGTGTCTGCTCTGAGTGAGGTTTAAGTTTGAGGTATGCTCTGACTCTCAGCACTCATGAAATGCTGAGCAATCTTTTGGCAGCACTCGGGTCTGTGTGTGTGTGTGTATGTGTGTGAGTGTGTGTGTGAGCTGAAGCTGAAAGGAAAGTGAGCTGGAGAGAGCTGTCCTCACTTTATATAAACACACACACACACACACACACACACACACACACACACACACACACACACACACACACACACACACACACACACAGAGTGAGGAGTCAGCCTACTCCATTGGAGGTAGTGTATGTGGTAATTACAGATTTGCCTTTCCTGCATTTACGGGAAAGAAAGAAAAGAGCGGCGTGGGGGAGCAAAGGGAAAGAAAAGAAGAGGGGGAAAATGAACAAATAGAAATAATAGTGTGAAAATAAATCTATTGGATTTTCCCTTTGGATATCAAACATGAGAATTACTTCAACGTGGGTTTTCCCATTCCACTCTGCTTTTTACTTTTTCACGTGCACATTCCATCTTTCTTACTAATTCATCCTGATTTCCTTTCTCCCGATTCTTCACATTTTTCCCATTCTTCCCAGTCTTTCTGTTTTTCCCCAGTTTTTCTCAGTCTTCCCAGTTTTCCCACTTGCCCCAGTTTCTAAATCCAATTCCAATTTGTCCAGTCTTTCATTTTTCTTGTCTTATTATTCTACCCATTCTCCACAGACGTCCCAGACTTCCTAGTCTGCCTGTTTTCCCCAGTCTCCATTTTCTACAGTATTCCTACTTTTCCTACTTTTCCCATTCTTCTCATTTTCCCCCTAGTCATTGTTTCTCTTCTTGTCTTATCAGTCTTCCCATTTTCTATCAACCTTTTCAATCTTTCCCAGTCTTTTCAGTCTTCCTATTGTCTCTAGTCTTCATATTCTTCCCATTCTCATGCAATCTCCTTGTCGTTTCCCAGTCTTTCCAGTTTTCTTTTCTCGCTAGTCTTTTCAGTCTTCTCATTGTCCTTATTCTCTCTTAGTCCTCACATCCTCCCAATTCCAGTCTTTACAATAAATAATTTCCATAGTCTTCCAATCCTTCCAGTTCTTTTCATTCCCCCCAGTCATCCTGTCTTTCCATTCTTTTCAAGTCTTTGTAGTATTCCTAGCGATCTTATTCTTCATGTTCTTTTACACATCTTTCCAGTCTTCCTAATTTTCCAACTTTTCATTCCCCCAGCTTTTCCCATTCTTCCCAGATTTTCGAGTCTCCGTTTCTCCGTTTTACCGCCATCTTGCTTTTATCCTCCCGTTCGAGCGATTTGAAGATAATGATGTCATGTAGCTCTTAAAGGTAACATTTTTATTTTGATTGTTTTCTTTAAAAATGTTAAAAACATTTTTACATTTAATGATTTATTCAGTGCTATCGCCGAATTTAGACCTTTATTAGACATTTATTATGGCTTGTTTATCAATCTTTTGGTCAAGTTGTGTGTAAATGTTACTGACAAACCAAACTAACTTGGTGCGATAATGTCAAAGTCATTTGGCCACGCCCACTAAACGAAATAAAAGGCAACAATTATGGTTAAAAATAAAGGCATTTATATGAAATTTTTGAATTTCACAGAATGTTCATTTATTTGGTTTGCAACCGAAATACATTTCCTTTATATACAAATTGCAGCAACTAATTTGCAAATGAAGATTTCAAGATTTTTTTAGTCAACTAATCTATAAATTCACAGAAATATACATGAACAAATAGTATTTCCCAACTAACTCTACATTCTCTGTAAAAATGTTTCTGCAATCAATTAATAAAATTCATTATCATATACTCGAAAGTGGTTAATCATCCGGTCCACGGACATTAAGGAATTTCTAATGATTTATTGTGTATTGTATTTATCGTATTGTTTTTGCAATAATATCAGTGAGAAAGTATGTTTTTCATCTTCTCCTGATCTTCAAGAAAACTTTGCATGATCCTGAAAAATTCGGATAACATTACAGATTTGTAAATGTGGAATTAGTGAAACAGAAAAGTGCCGCAATCATCGAATCACTCTTTAAATTCTTTCATCTTCATGGCTGATGTTACTTGGAGGCGCTTTGCTGAACTCCGCTGAGATGATCAGGGGTCAGAGCTCCTCTTTCACCCTGATAAGGAGCGATGGAGCTGGGGAGCGATTATTCCTCTGACCTTGGCCTCGTCCATACTGAATACAAACAGAGAAGAAAATAAACAGACATCCACCCACACACACACACACACACACACACACACATGCACACTCATAGTTTCTCTGTGGTTGTGGAAGAAATAAAATTTGGAAGGAATTAAAAAGACGTGTAAATTAGTTCAGACAAAAACAAATACACCATGTTCTACCAAAAGTATTTGGACACCTACATATCCATATTTGGTTCTTCCCCAAACTGTTCACACAAAGTTGGAAGCACAGAAGTGGATGCCTTTGGGAGAGGTAGCATGACCCAAACCTGTTCTAGCATGACAATGCTCCTGTGCACAAAGCCACCTCCATGAAGATCTGCTTTACATGGGTTGGAGTGGAAGATCTCCTGCTCTAGACCTCTGACTTCAACCCTAATGGGATGAATTGGAATACTGAATGCAACCCAGGTCTCCTCACATCACCTACATTAGTACCGGACAAAGTCTGGTTCTTGATTGAGGAGCCTTGGATTGACTTGTTGGTTCTGTAATGACTCAGGCTGTTTCCTGATGAACGGTGATTACTGAGCAGTATAAAGCCATTACTGTGGTCATGTTCCTCTTAGTCATGCTCACTCAAGCATCCTATACGTCAAACTCTGTAAAAGAGTCGAGCGGAGCCTCAGTGGACCACTTATGATCAAGTCTCTGAGATGAGACAGCTCATGTAAGCTACAGCTTCGTCTACCATTATGGAGAGTTTCTATGACGTAAGAAACCAGTGAGATGTTTGATGATGATGACGTGAATGAAATCATTAGCTAGGCAGTGGAACATAATTATGTGTGCATAGTATGTGTTCTGTACTCTGATCCAACCCTGGTTTTAGTCAACCAACACACAACTGCTGATCATAATCCACCTGAGGACTACAGAGACCGTTAGCAAAGCTCTCTCACTCTCTCTATATATATAGAATATATATACTGTATATGTTAGAATTAGAATTCTTTATATACTATTTACACTATAAAGACCAAGGTATTGGGACAGCTGACCTTTACTGCTTATAAGGTTCTTCTCCTGAGGCACACAATTGTATAGTATGTCTTTAGATGCGTATAAAAAAGTTCATTCAAACTTTAAAACCCAAACCTGTTCCGATGCCTCTGCACACTAAGCGAGCCCTATTAAGATCTGGATTACATGGTTTGGAGAGAAAGATCTTGGCCTGCTGTAAAGCTCTGATCATCTCTGGATAAATGTGAAGACTGACTGCACCCCAGCCCTCCTCACATTCTCACCTACATCAGTACCTGACTTTACTGACACCATTGTGGCTGAACACAAATGTTTACAAGCTCACTCCAAAAATCTAGTGGAACATCTTCACAGAAGAGTGGAGGGAATTATAAGAGCAAATTGGGACTAAATGTGGAATGCGATGCTCAAAATGCCCATACCAAACTTATGACCTGGTGTACGCAAACTTTTGACGAATGAGAAAATAGGTAGCATAGAAAGACTGGAAAAACTTTAGAATGTGCTTCTAAACCTCCCATTCCACATTTAGTCTCTATTTGATGCACCCTTCTGGGAAGAAGTTCTACTAGATATTGTGAAAGTTTGTGCTAAATCAGCCTCAAGGGTGTTAGCAAAGTCTGACGTAGGTGAGATGCGAAGGCTTGGATTGCAGTTCATTCCAAAACTGTTTAACAGGGTTTATAGCACTATAGCAGGAAATCTTCCACCTTTTCTACACAATGTTAAGATCTTAATGGAGCTGGCTTTGTGCACATGGGCATGGTCATGCTGGAACCAGGTTGGGTCTCCTAGTTCCAGTGAAGGTCAATTTGAATGCTAGCAGAAGCTTTTTTGAATGCTAGCTAGAAGACTTTCTGTAAACTGAAATGCTTCCAACAGTTTGAGAAGAAGCATGCACAGCTGAAAAAGTCAGAAAAGTCAAAATTTTCAATATATTTTTCTATATAATGTATGTTTCATCATTTTTCTAGACATCAGTGGATTGACAGATTCACTACAGATGAATTAGATACAATATATTAGAACATTGTTCCATAAAATGGTTCGATTCGGGTTTGTGTAGGACTAAAAAACTCTCCACGTTACTCATTCATTGTAATCACCAGATTACAATAAACACAGAGCTCACGCCAGTTACACGATTTCATTACATAAACAGCAAGATTAAAACATTCTGTACCACAAATGGCATTTTATTTCCTGTTTTAGTTTCCAATCTCTGGATCCGGCAGCGCTACAGTACAATTCTTTGGCTCGGTTCAGTTTTGGCCAAACATAATAAAAAGAAAAAAACCAGCATCCAAAACCAAACATCGTGTTTGATTCAATTTGTGAATCGAGACATATTGCTTTCTCACTCTAACTGACCCCTTCTAGAGTTCGATTAGAAGCAGCCGGAGACCATAATGCCCTTCTTACCTGCCCAAAAACCAGATTGAGAAGGAAACACACCAGGGTTTCATTCAAACACACTTGTTTTTTGTATTGGTTTTCAGGTGGAAGAAATTTAATCTCTTTCAAACGTCGTTTTCCATGCCAGCGATGCTTCACACCGAATATAAAGCCGAGTTTTTATAAACTTCAGCGGTGTAAAGAATCATCCATGAGTAAAAACAGATTACTACTACTGCGAAACTTATCTCATTACAAGTTTAAAAGTCAATTCCAATATGACTTAAAAAAGTCTTCGAGTATCTGATTTGAACGGTTTCTGGAGTATTCGACTTGTATTGAACGAAGCCTCGAAGACGCACGAGTCCTCAACACCAAGACACACGTGTTAGTGTAAAGACAAAAACAGTTGATTTGTGAAGTTTTGTTTCCTAGAATACAAATCAAGCTGTACACCTCAACACCGCATTCACCAAAATCAACAAAAAAGCCTCTTCAACGAGCCCGAATGAAAGAGAGATCGAACACTTTAACCAATAAAATGACAGTATCATGTCACAAAGAGCCGTTAGAGCGGACTGTGATTTGAGTCACCTCTTCGTCTCAGAGAGGGGGAATATTTGGCTGGTTCTTAGTTTTTTGGGTCTCCCAGGCAGCAGATGCTGGTTGAGGTGTGTTTGGGACTTCTACAACAGAGGTGGAAAATATGAATGGTGACACAGTGAAGTGAAAAAACATCTATTAAATCATAAATGTAGTCGAGTAGAGAGTCAAATGTGCCAACAAATGGAAGCACAGTAAATACTTTACACCACCGTTCAGGCACACAAGAATTAGCATGTGGATAGACACGTGTTTAGCATGGCAGCAGCAAATCCTGCCAAAGCCACACACCAGTAAACTGCTAAGCCCTGATTTGCTGTCATTAGCACATTTTCTTTTTTCATCACAGTGTGTACCCTTCTTTGTGTTCCTGAGGCATGATGGTTATCTTTGTAGCGCACACACAGTTCCAATGTGAAGGTCGGTAAAAACCACCTGCAGAATGTGCAAAGGCGTCGTTCGAATGTGGGAATCTCGTGGCAAGCCCTGACTCAGGGTGGTGTGAAAAGACTGGACTCGTTGTCCCCGTAGAGAACGGATGTCTGTGATTCACATCATCTGCCATGTTGGAATGAAACATGCTGTTGAAATGAAATGCCACTGGCACCTACACCATGATGGGAGGTCAAGGACAATAAGGTTTTCTCTTCCAGCATCCAGTAGCTGTGCAAAGCTGATGTACAAATTCAGGAGGGATGAGTTTGCTGTCATGTTGTTTATCCCTTATTCCTTTCTTCTTTTCATGTCACCCCTTTATTCTCTCTTTCTCACCCTCTCTCTCTCTCTCTCTCTCTCTCGCTCTCTCCCTCCATCAAGTTCATGTTCCTTTCTTCACCTCATATCTGCCCTATTCATTCTGATGCCCAACCTCTGGCTGGAGTTATCTTCAGTTGGAGATTACTCTGTGCTAAGGATGGTTCCACATCAACGGAAGAGCAATGAGCAAATCAAAAACTTTGAGACTGGATTTGGACAGTCTGCTAAAATGGCTCAGTTTGCATGAACGTTTATGAACCTCTCACTGATCAGTTCACCTCAACAATGATGGAACTGTAATGAAAGGATATTCGGTGGTGAAGACGAGGAGTCTCCGAGTTTGCGACAGTCAACACTGGTTCCCTTATTACAGATTTGTTTTTGAACAGTTTTAGCGCCCATTTAATGAGATAATGAGTATGACAGGTTTGGATGAAACCTCAGTAAGCCTTTCTTCCATTTATTTGCCTTAAACTCAGAACTACATGTTGCAACACAAAAAAACTGCTGAGTCATTGGCTATCTTCAAAAAATAAGGGGTGAAGTCTTGCCTCTTCCTGAAACACTTAAACACTCCCTCTAATCACACTGAAATAAAAAAAAAGAAAATGTATGTATGTAACATGGCAATTTTCTTTTCTTTATTTATAGTTAGATCCGATGTTATGGAAGATCTAAACTTACGCAACTACACCGTTAATTAGCCTTCCTGTCCCCAGCTTTACTTTCCTGTCTCTTTCTTAAAGTCAGTAAGACCAAGAAAATATAATGGCTAAAAAGTTACAGCTTCAGCTCATAGGACTTTCTGCTCCCATGAAACTGGAGACTGCTTCCATTATGATAAACCTCATGCATGAACCCACTTTGGTCTGCACTGTGGCATAAATCCATGTCTCAGTTCAAACGATTACTATAGAAATAATAGTATTTCAGGAAGATAAACCTGAGATGTGAAGCTGTACTACTGTCCAATCCACTGTTCTAGAAAATGAATCTGCACCTTCTGACTAATCAGAGTTCAGGACTCCGCACCACAATGATATAGCTTTAGTGAGATGATCAACACGGGTATAACCTTGCTGTAATCGTACATACAATAACGATACAGCTAAGAAAGACTTATGACCCAATTGCTTTTTTCGATTAAATCCACATCTGGATTTCATACAAATCCTGTTAAAATGCACATCGTTCAGGACCATAATGCAATCCATAAGCTAAAATAATGATACCAGGAACAAGCACCCAGATGGTGCTCTGACTCTCTGTTTAATCCCACAGCGATCCCAGACAACCTGATTTTACACCGATTTGACTGAGACACCTTATTCATCTTACGTCCCTTTTGACGCTGACGCCCCAGATGTTTTACCCAAGAGTCCCCGTGCATGCATGTACAGTATGCGCACACTCGTCTTGGCAGATCGAAGGAGTATTTACGAGCACGTTCAGTGGAATGCGAAACTCCACATTGGATTCGATGCCTGCAGTGTAGCTGACCTTCTCTTGTAAAACACTCCACTATACGTATTTACCTCTTCACCTCGGACAGCCATAAATTGTTCAAAACTGCTCGTAGAATCCTTAGTGTGTTATGTTCCAAGCCAGGGACTTACCACATGGATCATGTTTCCATGTCAAACAGTTTCAGATATTTCAAGTGGACGATGATTAGCGTGAAATGAAAAGCATGAAATACTAGACGAAAATACAGAAATATCAGCTTTTCTGGTCTAAAAAAAGCATTGCTATTTGTAAGAATGAATATTGTATTTCTCCAACGTCTAATGATCGCATCTCGGACAAATTGTTGATTTATTCAGTATTAATATGTACAAATATCTAGAATAGTTTTGTGCAGTAATCCCCAACAGATTGCAGCACAAGGCTGCACGCACAGTCACAGGGAGCACCGATCTCCATAAGTCAGTGGGCCATAAATATTGTCCTATGTAGGAACTGTGTAAAAGCCAGCTCGTAAGTGGGAACAGGAACAAACCTGTCTCTCAGATATTCCAGACCATTAAACGTGACTAGAAATTGATAAA
Source organism: Silurus asotus (assembly GCA_024362625.1). Taxonomy (NCBI): domain Eukaryota; kingdom Metazoa; phylum Chordata; class Actinopteri; order Siluriformes; family Siluridae; genus Silurus; species Silurus asotus. Next base: position 3,700,904 of record MU567224.1, on the reverse strand, counting down.
ATGTACAATGTTTCATTTATTAATAAACCAAATAGTTTCATTGGTATCGTTAGGAGATGCCAGCGGTATCAACCCGGAACACAAAAAGCCATGTCGGGTGGTTATTGCGTGTCGGCCAGCTTTAGTTTTTCCGGTGTGTTCCTCAACGTTGGCTCGAGCCGGACATCGTCAGCTGTTTTGCACCAGATTCTGCATGTCAAATCGGCGGCAGAACAAGTCTGCGAGAAAGAGAAGTATGCCAGTGCTATTAACAACTTAGCAGACATGATTAAAAAAAAAAGCTACACAAATCAGTTAGTAACGAGTTTCCTTGTTTGGATGCCAAATACAGACTACTGCCACCTGCTGGTACGGGAGTTCTGTTCTATTACGCAAGCGGATAACGTACACGCTAGTTGGCCGTCAGTTGTAGTATGTCCGATGTGTTCTAATGTTCTAGTTTTTGCCCTGATGCAGGTGATGCAAAGTTTGGATCATTTTATTGACTTGTTTCTTTGAATCTTATTCATCAAAATGAACAACACTTTCTTTGAGTCATTTTGTTCATTTTCAATAAACAGATCCCCCAACACATCTACATACACAAACTTTGACTATAGTTCCAATATAAAAAAATATGACGATGCAGCTTATAGATATAACCGCTCTTCTGATTCACATTAAAGACTCGTACAAAGTGAACGAACCGTTCATGAACGACCCATCACTAGGCGGGCCACACTTGGCTTTCCTCAGAGCAAGTTCTTTGGCGTCAGTTTGGTCCGTCCCTTCAGTACCTTCAGAGCATAAAGTCCCACTCCCACAATCCCACTTCGGGATGAGATGTTATGTTATGATAACAATCCCATTGGTGGTTACAGTAATTCAGCTTCATTACACCACCCCATGTTGGCCCGCACAACAATGGGGCACATGGAGTATTATTCTTTATTTGATTACGTTTTTTAACCCCCCACTGGTTTTTTGAGTAATGTCTTCCAATCTCAAGTTTGACAGTTTGTTCAAAACATTTTGCTGCAACATGTTTTCAATGCTGGCACATTCTAAACACAATCATTTAAGCATTACTCATTCCAGGCCTGGAGAATTCACTAATATTGCATGTCAGACATTTTAAACCCATCCATGTTTTTCATTCGAGTGTTTACCTCGTTTGTTTGTGTGTAACTGTTTTTAGAGTAATTGGTTGTTTGGTAGAGATAAATATTGTATTGGAAATCTGTCGTCAAGTTTTGCTGTGTTAGTCGGTAGAGGTGAACAGTCAGTGCTGGTGTTTGGCTTTATGCCTTTTCCTGCAATGCAATCATTCTGGGAAAGCTTTTATAAGCGCAGATGGACCGATCATCTCTTAGATGAATTGCCAGCATATGGATCTAGTGAACGGTGCTCGCTCTGGAAATCCGTACTTCTACTTTTTTTTTTTTTTTTTTTTTATATCACAAGGGTGTTATGCAAGAAACTGGGGTTTCCTCAGAGTGAGGAATTAGTCAATAGTTCAACAGAAATTTGGGAAATAAGGTCCAGCTTTGGGCACAATGGGTGGCTTCGGTGCCTCATAACTTGTTGATTTGATACTGAGCTCAGGTTTCTGTCGGTGTGGAGTTTTGCATGTTCCCCTTTGGGTTTTCTTACTTCAACCTCCCTTAAACATGACAGTAGACGGATCTACCACTCTAATGTGCCCCAGGTGTGAATGTGCGATTGTGTGCCCTGTGATGGACTCGAGTTCCATCTAGAGTGTATTCCTGCTTTATACCAAGTATTCGAGAAAAAAGGCTCTGAGCAGGAAAACCTCATGTTGAAGAGGAAAAATGGTTTGTTCCATGGTCCTCTGTTTGATCTTGAGCTCAAGTTTATTTTCTGTGTCTATGTCGTTGTCCTTCAGATAGCTTGTCTATTTTAAAGAAAATGCCAGAAGGGTGGCATGGATTGGTAAAAATAAAATGTTACTGGACATAAATGCTCCATGCCTTGGACTGGTTGGTGTGTGATCCAGTGTGTAACTAACATCATGTTTCGAAGGAAAAGCTATAAATCTACCTTGACCCCTTACTAGTGAACAATCTCCATCTCCACAAAAATGTTCTTTGTTCATTTAGATTTCTTGTAGTTTTTAGGTTTTCCTGGTGACTCTGTGAAACACTGGCATCTTATTCATGGTTTATTAAGACCCAGGTCATGGTGGATCTGCATCCTGGTCCAGCACATGGATCAATGAAGAATTAATCTCTGACTGAAGATGAGCGATTAAAAGAAAATGACTACCAAATATGCTTCAACGTATAGTAAACAAAAAGAATCCAACCAAATGCTCAAGTCCCTGCTACATGTTTTTTCCAATAAGCTCGAGTTCCATGTGGTCATGGTCTTCAAAGTATGAACCACCAGGACTGCACCTATTTCAGTGTGACAGATATGATAAATAGGATTTTAATCCATAGATTGAAACCATTTTGTTCATGATCATGAGGTAGCTAATTCATCCCTTTCTTCCTCATTTGGCCAGACTTCATCCTCTGGAGTCTACAGCAGTGAGGGTTCAATGGCCTTCCTGTTCCCACACATGTTTGTTATTCTTGCCAGTGCCAGTGGAAACTTATTGTGTTCAGACTACAAACAGAGCTCTTTTTAATGCCCTGAGTCACCTATCGGAAGCTTAGGATCGCTCCCAGATGAGAACGAGCTGTTGATGGACACTTTTTTCCTGGAGAAGATGAAGTGCTGTGCTTCTTCTTTCCTTTATCTCTATTGCATTTGTCTGTCTATATTTATCATTTTTTCTTAGTTTGACTGTTTTCTTAGAGTTCTCCACCATAGCATAATCACAAGACCTGATCTTCTTAATTTATACATCAGTGCTATTGGATTTTGGGTTTGAATCAGTCAGGAAGTGTTGAATGATTTTCTACATAATGGATGATAAAATCAGCTACAAATGACTGGTTCATAATAACACACTCGCTCTCGTGCTATTGTTTCTCTAGTAAAAGCTCATTCATATATATATATTTAGACTTTTATAGTGGAGAATCTGCAAAAAAAAAAATTAGTGTTTTTTTACATTCACAGGACAAAAGAATTTACATGCTGCAGTTTCTCATGGGAATGACATGCTTTTTTTTCATTAACTTCAAGAAGGTATGATGAAGGCTTTTAGCTGCTATATCATAAGTGACAAAAAATATATATATATATATTTGTAGACTTATATTTACTTTTACACTATTTGGCAGATGCCCTTATCCAGCGCAACAAAAAAAATGGCTTAGTTGTTTAACTGAGCAATTGAGGGTTGAGTGTAGAGGTTGACCAATAGTGGATTTTACCGATAACGATACCGTTAGCGATAGCTAATGTAGTTTAAATTGTACTTAACCGATTAATCAACCGCTTGTTTTTAAAATGTATTTTGTATTTAAAAAAAAACATAACACTTTAACAGTACTGAACTTTATGACAAAAGAAATACAAAAACATTACTAAATCATGAATGTGTGCTAAATTAAATATTCATATATGAATTATAGTAATAAATATTGAGGTGACCAAAGACATGCATTTAAACTAAAAACACACACCAAATTAAGAGCACAATGTGTCAGTGATTCACCACCAATCTGTATAATGCAACCCGGAAAAACTATCACTATGGATTTCTGCCGATAACCAATAGTTCCAGCAATCAACTATCGGTGCCGATTAATAAGCAAAATCAATAAATCGGTTGACCTCTAGATATGAGCAATGCTTATTGGCCCAGCGGAGTCAGCATGGTGGTTCTGGGATTTGAACTCGCAACATTTCTAGTTGTAAATTTGTTGGTAAATTGCTGTTGTATATGCAGAATAGACAATTTGTTATTTGACAATTTGAATTCAATTCCACGCAGTGAAAGTATTCGACACCACATTTTTTTTTCTTAAACTGCATGCATTTTTTTTATTATTAGTAAGTGAACAATTTGGATGATAAAGAACAGTAGCACAATTTACAAAAATTGATTTGATCTAGTTATGTGCATATTATTTGCATATCAAATATATCATGGGTTCTTCTTTAACATTTTTTAATTGCTAGGTAACAGCATGCTGCTGCGGGTTCTTCCCTCTGTGTATCCTCTTGAACCAGATCCAGTCCACCAGCACATCCAGGACCTGGTACTAATGATTCCTGAGCTGGACCAGACGAGCAGACAACACTTACTCCGACTGCTTCAGATGATCTCTGAACAACAGCCACAGGTTTGTGTGTGTGTGTGTGTGTGTGTGTGTGTGTGTGTGTGTGTGTGTGTGTGTGTGTGTGTGTCGGGTTCCCTTTTGAGTCTGGTTCTTCTCAGGGTTTCTTCGACAAGTCTCAGGGAGTTTTTCTTTACCACAGTCACCACTGGCTTACTCATTAGAGACAAACCTACAATTATAATTAACAAATTTATAGGCACTAAACTTATATTGGTTTGTTTCTTGGTCCAATATTTAATCTTGAGCTAAAGTTTAATATTTTCCATGTCTATGTCGTTGTCCTTCAAATTCCTTGTCTTTTTTCAAAGAAAATGTCAGAAGGATGGCATGGATTGGTAAAAATAAAATGTTACTGGACATGAATGCTCCATGCCTTGGACTGGTTGGTGTGTGATCCAGTGTGTACCCCCAGACTAACACCATGTTTCGAAGGACAAGCTCTAGATCTACCTTGACCCTGATCAGTGAACAATCTCCATCTCCACAAAAATATTCTTTGTTTATTTAGATTTCCTGTAATTCTCTAGATTTTCATGGTGACTCTGTGAAACACTGGCATCCCATTCATGGTTTATGAAGACCCAGGTCATGGGTCATCTGGATCAGGTCATCCTGATCCAGCACATGCATCAATGAAGTACTAATCTCTGCCTGACAATGAGCTCTTGAAAGAAAATGATTACCCATAAGCTGCTTTGACTGAGACAATGTCCACTGATAAAAACGCTTCACAACTAAAAATGTATTGAACTGAATTAAAATCCTAAATCCATCTCTGCTATTCATTTCAAGGATTTATGTTTCTGTATTGGTTCAATGCCCATTTAACAAGATAATCTATTTGACAGGAACCCTCAGTAAGCCTTTGTTACATTTCTGTGCCTCAAATAGAGAATTAGATATGAACTAATTGTTGCAGTGAAGCAACATCATCCCCCCACACAACATACACAATGACAATCGTTTCCCAAAAGTCACATGACTAAAAAAGCATCATCGTTTTCGAAAGCCTTCGTTTCAACAATCAACTCAGTAAAAACTGTTCGTGGAGTTTTCTTATCCAATTCAGAGAGCAAAAAAACTACATTTTCCTTGACTAAAAACATCATCTCAGTGTGGATGGAAGGCCAAAATGTGCTTTTTTAAACGAACGTATTAGAGTGGAAACTTGTGGGGTTTTTTTTTCTTCTTTTTGTTTTATGTATTTATGTATTTTATTTAGAAATAGTGCTGTAATTTCTCCCAACAGAGTTTGATTGCATCCTCCCAATTGTCTGTAACCAAGTGAACCAGTGTTCATGTATCGATTGAAAGAGGTGGCTAGCGTCTGCTAAATGCTGCTAATGTAAATGTATACACTACATGGACAAATTACGGTAAGGTTTCTATGTCCTTTTTGAATACCCTGCTTTAAGTTTAGTCCCCATTTCCTGTTATATTCACCTCTACTCTTCTGTGAAGACGTTCCACCAGATTTTGTGAAGATTTGAGTGAGATTCATTCGGCTACAAGCGTGTTAGTGAAGTCAGGTACTGATGGAGGTGAGGGTGAGGAGGTCTGGGGTACAGTCAGCGTTTGAGGTTGCGGGATAGTCATGCTGGGGCAGGTTTGTGTCTCCAAGGTCAAGGCTACTGCATCTAGATGCATCACTATGCAATTATGTGTCTCCATATATTTTGTTTTAATAACCAGGAAAAGCAAAAATACTTTGGTCCATATAGTGTAGCTGTAAATAGCTGTGAGAGGAACGAAACACGTGATTTAAAAGGATATTAGTAACGATGCTACATCATACCACTCATCTCCCATCACAAGATGTCCTCAAGTCACTTTTTTATTCCTTACATATATGTATGTCAGGGATCCAATTCATCCCAAATGTGTTCAGTAGGGTTGAGGATCAGGGCTCTAATAGCAGAAGATCTTCCAATACGGCCCATGTAAAGCAGATCTTCATGGAGCTGGCTTTGTGCACAGGGGAATTGTCTTGCTGGAACAGGTTTGGGTCTCCTAGTTAAATCGGACGTCCTGTACGATTGTGTACCTCCAAGTTTGTGGTACATTTTGTGGAAGAAATACATATGGCTGTTAAAGTCAGGTTTCCCAATACTTTTGTAGGACTGACTACAAGTGACTTTGAGTTGATTGTTCGGAATTGTACTTTCTTACATTATAGATCATTAGCGTAGATGTGAACGCTTCGTTCAATTCCCACTATCCACATATATTTAGCTTCATCTAGTGTCCTCTTTCAGTGTCAGTGAAGGGTTTAGGATGTGTGGAGGCATGTGTAATAAAAAAGCAGGTGTGTGTGTGTGTACATGCTCGAGATCCGGTATTTTAGGTGGAGCAGCAAAGGAAAAGGCTGAAGGACAGACATGGAAAAAAAGAAGGTGGTGAGAGAAGGTGATGCAGCGAGAGTTATTTCAGTTCACAGGAAAGAGGTGAATCAGACAGTTCAGTGTCTGCCACTGTGTGAATGACACACCTGCCCGAGTCAGCACTTTTAGCTGGAACAGATGTGGAAAGATCAAGAAAATGTGTTTTCAATCAGTAAAAAAAAAAAAAAACAGGCATGCAGAAAGAATTGTGTGACAGGAAAGAGGGAGGGAAAAATAACCATTTTTTTCCTAAATGTGGAAATCTGGTTGCTCTCCAGTGGCCTTTTCTAAAAAGCAACAACATCGACAGCTGACGCGAAGGACGAACAATGTAGGGTAGCTTGTCTGTGTTAGCGAGACTGGAGGAGGCACAAGGGGCTGAATGTGGCTGTTGTTGCACAAGTCTGGGCAATGAGCTGGAAGGATGATAGAGGAGGAATTTATAATGAGTCATGATGTTGTAAAATCAAGGGGTTATTTAGAATCAGGATCGACAAATATAGTATTAAACTGCAAGTTTTGACGCTGTACAACGCTGCTTGGAGACCGGAAGGATGAGGTAAAATAAGACCATCAGGGACAGCAACCTTGTCTGCCTTGATGCCTTCAGAATCAACAGTACGAGCCCCTTATCCTAAAGAATAAAGCTGTTGCTGTAACTAAATCGGATTTTGAGATTGCAACATCGGGGCCATCTAGCAGGCGTCCAATAACATCTGCATTTTCACGTCATTTGATTGGGCGGTCAGAAAGCGCACTAGTCAGAGCTCGCAAACCGCATCTGTAGCACAGGCTCAAAAATATTCGTGTGGATTTAATCACTGTTTTTTCATTCCACAAAGACTGACAGAAGAATCGATTTGGTTGCAGATACACTTACATTTACAAGACGGACTTTTCACGAAAAGCTGGACATCGTGAGGACAAGTCACCAAAATGGTTCAAAACAGTTGTTAAGCTTTTCCATGAACCATTTCTACTTTTGCGTTTTCTTTCCTGTAGAATTTGCACAAAAACACACAATATAACCCTCATTTTAAATCCCCAGGAAAAAGATGCACAAAAACCCCGGGGTGATGAGGTTAAAATCGATGCGTCTGCTGGAGATGATGTATGTGGAGACGCAGTTGTGGCTCCAGTAAAAGGAGACGTGTTGAATTGTGTTCATTGGGTTTCTTGCTTTAGTGATGGCATTCATTTTCTCTGTATGAGATCCTGTGTGTAATGCAGCGCTCTGATCTACTGCGTTTCTCTATAATACTGATGCTTTCTAGAGCCGTGGCGTCATAAAGAAGGTAGAGGATGTTCACGAGTCTCAATATAAAGTTCACAGCTTGTCACGTTCTCTGAATCACGTTCCACACGTAAGCACAGACAAGATTTCCAGTCTCTCTATTCCCTGTGGTGTCCGCCTACCCATGACCTCTCGTGACCCCCGAGCAGGGTCTAAGAACCTTTTCAACGAAAGCGAATTTATGGTCAGAAGTGAACACCGAATGTCCAGACAACATAAGCAAAGGATTATTTATAACACCTTGAAATACAAGCTTGGAGCAGATGTTCAAAGTTGAGATGACTCAGCAGTTTTTCTTGTTTTTACCCACAAATTTTATTACAGTTAAGTTTTCAACTAGTTCTCAAATATGACTATTAATGTTACAGAGCCATTCAATCAGCTGAGGAGTAAACAATCAAACTTTTTTTTTGGCCATTTGTTCAGGAATTTATTTAGACTCATTCTTTCTCAAGTCTATTCTCTATAAACTAAAAAAGCACTGCAGAAAATCAGGAATACATTAGAGGGGTGGGCAGCTCTCAAACAAGCCAATCACAATGAAGCCCATACCGGACGGGACCAGATCATAACCTCAGAGAGAGAAAGAGAGAGAGAGAGAGAAGAGAGAGAGAGAGAGAGAGAGAGAGAGAGAGAGCTAGAAAAAGGATTTCTATTTTTACCAGACCCCCTCTGCTAAGCCACATCATTAAACTCTGTTGGGTCTGGCGTGAAACCAGCGTTCCCTGCATGCGCATTTTTTCCTGTCAATTTGCATTAGATTTTATTTGCCGTTCTGCTACCATTATCTCAGACGTGTAGTTTGTTTGCGTAATCATTTCATTGCTTACTTTAAAATCTGTCTTTTCCTTTTATCCTAGGCACTGACCTCTGTCATCCCATCTCTGATTGGTCACTTGAGCGACGCCTCTTTGAATGACGGCCTGCTCGCCACGTTGGTAAATACAGCCCAGATTAGCCCCGCCTCTTTCATCCCGGTTCTCCCAGATCTGAGGATTGTGGGGAAGCAAACACCAGGGCTGCTGGGACATGTAGCTAAGATCCATGGGTCGGTCGGTCTGACCAACACGGTGAGCCGTTATACTGTACACACACTTTTTTATTTTGAAGGGAATACTAGCACTCCCATGGCAGTCATACGTAGAGGTTTGGTTACAGATATAATGTCTGAGTTAAATCATAAATCCCAATTTTGATTATTTGATATTCCTTCGAGTGTCCACTTGAGACCAATTTGGCGTGATTTAGCGACAGCCATTTTTTTTCCGGACCCCTGTGATGGATGGACATGCTTGAGATGGAGTTGTAGGAACAATATCTGTCAGACATTCTTGTTTTCACCAGAGGAGTTTCAACACAGCACACAGACCATTTAAAGATTTCAGTTCTTGGATCGTAGTGTGACACGTTGGTGACGATTAGATTAGCATCAGTGCGGATGCTGCTGCCAGATATCTGTCTGAAAACATGCTGACTTATTCATATTTGCCAAATCAAACATCTCCAAAACTAAATCTGAGGCTTGTACGTACACTATTTAGGCAGAAGTATTGGGACACCTGACATTTCCAGCAATATGTGTTTTTTCCCCTGAATTGTTACCACATAGTTGTATCCTTTAAATTCACTAGTATTAAACCTTTTTATGAACTTGGAGACCCAAACCTGTTCCAGCATTTCAATGCCATTGTGCACAAACTCAGCTCCATTAAGATACATTATATATGGGTTGGAAGATCTTGAGTGTCCTGCTATGGAGCTCTGACCAAAAAAAAAATGTTAAACACCTTTGGGATGAATCAGATAGCTCACTGCACCCCAGACCTCCTCACCTCACCTACATCAGTCTATTTTCTAAAATTAGATCTGCCTGCCTTTGGTTTAAAAAAAACCCAAACCAACATTTGCATTCGAGACTCCAGGTTTTCATCGAAGGCATAAAATCAAGGCAGAGAACAAAGTCTTGGTATATTTAGAGAACATAATACTTTAAAGTGACATCAGGAATTTTTATGGCAGATGCCCTCAGCAAGAGCGACGTACAACTGGACAATTGGGGGTTAATTGCCTTGATCAAGGACCCATCAGTGGCAGCTTGGTAGTGCTGGGATTTGAACTTTCACATTTGAAGATGAACCTTCTGATCCAGAGGCCAGTATTACTTTATATAAGTAATAAATATCTCAATGCAAACAACAGGAAAATGCACAAAAACAAAAAACAGCTTCTTATCTTTAACTCTTGCCTTCATCAGGAAAAACAACGTTTTGTATTTTGGCATTTGCATACTGCAACCTGATTGGCTCTTGTATTTTATGATGTCACAACACCTGCCTGTCACACGCTCAATAGAAACTGATGAGATTTTCAACTGCAGCGGGATGTGTTGCATTTTGCCCACACGATTTATCAATGGTAATAATTGCAAAATAAATTATAAATCTTATTTAACAGTTGAAGTGCATTATGGTCCTGTAGTGTGAGGAAGTGTGTGTCGTCTGTTCCGATGCCGCTCCACGTCTTTCTGTGCTTGAATGCAGCGCCGTTTACTCCAGCAGATTTTGTCATATTAAGTGAATTGGTTTATTGTGTTGGTAAAAGCAGGAGGGATGAAAACAAGGTGTTTGCTCTTTGTTGCTCCTCTTGGAATGAAAACGTGCCTCTCATTTTGCAAGCTCTCTCTTTAACCCCCTTCGTGGGCTTCTCTGTAGCGTATCTCTCACACCCCGCTCTGATCCCTTCTCTCCACGTTCCCCAGAGTTCTGCTCGAAGCCATGGCAGAGTCAACAAAAGCACTCCTTTTAATGAAGAGCATAATGAGGAACATCCCTTCTCCTACATGCACTATTGCAAATAACAAAGCCAACTTTGATTTCCTACACGGCACAGAGCCACAGTTTCATTTACACAAGAAGAAACATGGATGATGGTCTCGAACAAATATAAGGATTAAATGCGATCAGAGGTTTCTCCAGTTCTCTGCTCACAACTTTACTTCCTACTTGCAATTAGGTCTTGTTTACTATTCGGGGACAATGAAAAATACAGAGATAAACCTCATTATCTCGTATGCAAACTAAATGTTTACAAAGCCATGTTTAAATGTTCAGAAGCCATATATTTTCTTATAACCACTTCCAATTCTGAAGCTCAACATTATTTTGCCACAAACCAGTTATATTTCTTGGTTTCACCCATTTTAATGAACTACTATGGGAATTTGGCACAAGTTCCAGTTTCTAATCCCCCTTATGTGTACTAAAAATGGCAAATATCATTAGGAATGCTCTTCAAATATACATATTTTACTTTATATGAATGTTTAGGGGTGTCAATAATTTTGCTCCCCTTATATTTATCAAAGGTGTGCTTTTTTATTATGCATGAAAGCAGAGTATTTTTATGATTTTTTTTAACAGTAAAGTTTTAAGCAATAAATAGAAATTAATAGAAGCATATTTACCATGGATGGTGCCAATATTAAAGGTATTCACTGTATTCAGTAGTGACGTGTCTTGCATATCACTCCCAGACCTTCAGTGGTGTCCAACCTGAATCAATCCATTTCTGAATATCATCATTATGAAACGCAGTAGAACAGAGTGCTGCATCACAGACAATCACAATTCATCACATACATTGTTTCTTTGCGTTACGGTTTTCCTGGGGATTTGAAATAAAGTGTTTTTGTGCAAATTTAACATGAAACGTATGAATAGTTCATGAAAAAGCTCATATTTTAAACAGTTTGGGCCAAACTTTTCCTAATGATGTCAGTTTCTTCTTCTTTTTCAGGAGTGAAATGTGGAATGAAAAAAAAACCCAGACATAAAATCCAGATGAATGTATTCGAGTTTGTGCAGTTTGCTACAGATGCGGGTCGTGAGCTCTCTGACCATCCAATCAAAAAACGTGAAAATGCCAACGTGCAAGTCTGCAAGCCGCAATTTGATTGGTTAAAGCAACAGCTTCGAGCAACATGGATTGTTCACACTGATGGAATAAGACAGACAGATACCTTTTAAACGATATAAAATAAAGAGAATAAACTGTTGGGAATCATTTATTCCATAATCAGATAGAGTTTATATTATAATATATAGTTTAGCCCCTGAGAGAAGTCCTCACTGGCCTTGATGGTCCTCCACTGGTAGGCCGTAGCTTCTTCTGTTTCTGATTAAAACTGAAAAGAACGTACGCTGGATAGACCATGACCACAATAGACATTTGTTCATCTGTGGACTTGACACTTTATCAATCACCCTCTCGCTCTTACTCACTCTTTTCTCTCTCTCTCTCTCTCTCTCTCTCTCTCTCTCTCTCTCTCTCTCTCTCTCTTTGTTTTTTGTTGATTCAGCCTGCAGGAAACATTTAAGTCACTCATCCCTGAAATTAAGCGCTCTCATAACCGATGGCTGAGTGAAAAAGAGAGATGAGAGAAGCAAACATCTCTACTTTGCACACAGACACTATACTCATGTGCAGTGTGGTGACCTGGGTATACGTACAGGCCAGGCGTTACCAAAAGACCCTGTATAAATTTTAGTAAGTATTTCAGTAGATTTTCTCAAGAGAAAATACTATTGGGTAACACTTTACAATAACAGTACATGCATAAGCATGTAGTAATATGTAAAGTAAATGTTACTTTATTATGAACTAATGATGAGTTAAGGCAGTCACTTGGTACCGGGCCGCACAGATAGAATACATAACTTACATTATTTCCGTTTTATTTGGAAAATTACTGTATTCTCTCCCCCACATCTGTCTATGACTCTTGATGCATGTCATAATGCTATGGTCACATGACTTACCTCCATCCGTAACACATAATACATTACCGCTAAATTCAAACCCCCAAGCGAGCAAAATGAACAAAAACAACAACACAGTGGATTCACGCGTTTATTATTATATTTAAAAAATATATCAGTTTTTATGGTCGTATCATTTTATGTTGTTTTTATCCACCACACCTTAAAGTCCGGTCCGTGAAAATATTGTCTGACATTAATCCGGTCCATGGTGCAAAAAAGGTTGGGGACCATTGAGTTGAGGCGTATACTAATCAAGAGCTAACCCTAACTACACCACGAGTCACATGATTCATGTGTGAATAATGGCTACCTTAATTACATTAGTACATGTTTTTAATTAATGTATTAATAAACACTTTAGGTTAATGTAACTTACTCTATGAGAAAGAAAATAAATTAAAAGTGCACTATTTAAAATACATTATAAACATCATTAAATGGTGCTGAATTCTTCTTCTCATGGAACGTGCAAAGGCGCAATATTAAGCCCCTGTTTTTACATGATTATTTATACCTTGCTCATCAAATCTACCCACCGTGAGTGGTTACAGTGGCCTGGGCCCCAACGCACTGCTCCATTGTCCTCATGGGTGAAGTACCACACTAACATGATCAGTACTGGCACAATAAACCAGTCCACAGAATAGTCCCAGTAAAGCAGGAGAAAACCATCATCTGTAGGATAACACTGATTTGAAGAATCAGGAACGAAACAGGGATGTGCTGCTCTACACAAAATATGATCAAAATGGTATCACTCCAACATAACACTCAGTAAATGATTAATTTTGCATTACAAGATGCCCCCAAGTGTTTTATTCCTCACACATGTAAACTCTGTTCCCTCACTGAGCGCTGTTTCCCAGTGAGCAGCGAATCTCCATCTTGTGAATCTTCGGTTTCGGTTTCTTGACCAGCGAGCAGAATTCCTGTATCTTCTCTGATGGGTAATTCTCACGTCACTTACACAACTGTGAGTCACCACACTGCGTTCTGCTCTGAAACGGGTCTGTCGTTTAGCTTCAGAAGCTGGAGATGTTGACCACGAATTGCAAAATGTTGCACAATACATACTCCCTTACAAATGCGAGTGGAGAAAATCTAATTTCCAGATGTTTCTTTTCAGATGTGCTGCTATCCAGAGTTATAAAAAGAATAAGAGCAAGACGTTGCAACAGCATTTTATAGCAATAGTGACTGAACACAACCATGTGATTGACGGTATCTGGACCATGGAAATTACTATTTGTGACGTATTGATTTTTCAGAGCATCATATTTTTTACAACATATCTGCTTTATACGGGGGGGGGGGGATCGTATCACATCGCACAAGTATCTGCCTTATATGTATCTTTAATGTATTGTATCGTTGGCTATGCATCAAGAGGAGAATCGCATCGACCATAGTTATCGGGATGCATACCCCTAATATATATATATATATATATATATATATATATATATATATATATATAAAAACACAACACACACCAA
>MU567224.1:3638694-3686332 GCA_024362625.1 Silurus asotus | reverse complement strand
TATATATAGAGAGAGAGAGAGAGAGAGAGAGAGAGGGAGAGAGAGAGAGATATCAAATAATCACTTTTTACAACTGTGATGATCTGAAAAGCATTTGAGAATGCTCTCTAAACTGAACATAGTGCTGGGTGGGTGGATGGTAAAAGACCACATTGCGCTCCACTCTTACCGGCCAAGAACAGATTTCTGAGGTGCCAGTGAGCCCCAAAACTAGACTGTTTGATAAAATGGAGCTGTCAGAAACAAGTTCAAGAGTGAGCAAAGAAGACAAAAAAATGCTCATTAACACTATTCTCCTGAGCTTACATTTTCCAGGCATGAAAATCTGACCATGAAATCTGCATGAACCTGGAGCCCAGGTTTCTGATTTGTCCTCCCTGACGATGTTCTTCATTAAAATTCAAATCATTTTTTTCAAGATTAGCTCAAAGCACATATAATGAGCAATAACAACTTAACAAGGCTGGTAATGACGGCCGGATAGAGCGTGGATGACACTAAGCATTCGTTTCATCCAGATCATTGGGATATTTCCCATTTCCTGTCATTTCTCATTTTATTTTTATAAGCTAAGAGCAAGAAAGAATGAATCTTTTTTCTATTATCCCTGGCCTCGAGTGGCTAGCGTAACGACATTCAGCAACATTTCACAGTCGTTCCAATCTGCAGATGGTTGAGTCTGATTAATGATTTGATTATGACTGTGTGGAGCGAGTGTGATGTACCAAGAAGCATCCATCACTTTACGTTACAGCTCTGCATAGGTGAGACAGGTTCAGCCAAATGTGGTTCAGCTGCAACGCGGCCTCTTCGTGCAGACCAATGGATTGGACGTCAAATTCAAACAGAGACTGTGGGAGAGGTAGAAATAACCAGCAATATGTAGGAACTGGGTCTTCTTTAGAGTGAAGGCTCCGGGTTACTGATTGTTCAAGCCAAGGTAACGCCAAGCTGCCACTCTTAGGCCCTTGAGCAAGGCCCTTAACCCTCCCTGCTCTAGATAGATAGATAGATAGATAGATAGATAGATAGATAGATAGATAGATAGATAGATAGATAGATTGGACAAATGGATAGATGGATGGATGGATGGATGGATGGATGGATGGATGGACGGACGGGCAGACATAGATAGATAGATAGATAGATAGATAGATAGATAGATAGATAGATAGATAGATAGATAGATAGATAGACTTATGGATGGATGGACGGACGGACAGATGTATGGACGGACAGACAGACAGACAGATAGATAGATGTATGGATGTATGTATAAATGGATGGATGGATGGATGGATGGATGGATGGACAGACGGACAGATGGATGGATGAAGGTACTTACAGCAATATAAGAAATAATTTTATAATGTCTCAGCATGCAATGCAAGAGAGAGAACTGGGACTCAGTCCAACGCCAAGACCTAATGAAGTTATCGTTATTGAATTGTGGTTTGTGATTTTATGTCATTTAGAAGTTGGAACATGATAAGTGTCTCCAGTGTTCGATTCTTAGAAGCAGGATAGAAGCAGAAGGGAAATATCACATCTCGACAGTCCCAGTGTACAGTGCAAGCGATGAACTCCTGAACATTTTTGCAGTATCAGGAATGCTGCAGGATTCGACACAGAAACAGTAAAACAGACGTGTGTGACGCTGCTGCGTGTCGGAGACAGAAAGCATTTGGACGCCACATGCACAGCAGTGAAGTGCACTCTGAGGGAACATTCATCATGTGCTCTGAAGACGGGTTCTCCAAACAATCACATAAAGGTGTCCAGGATGTGTCAATGGGGAGCATGAAGTGGACCTCTGGGAGGAATGGTACCCGTTTTCCAGGAGCTGTGTGTCCATCTGCCACCAGTAAATGCTCCCCATTGTTCTGTTTCGTAATCTTGGTTTGGCTCGAATGTGTTTATAAGTGAATGTCACTAAACGATAATGTTATGAGAAATTTTTTGGGGGAAGAGAAAAGACTTCTGTTTATGACTCAAAAGGTCCTTATTTAGAGTCCTATGCGGCTTGAAACTATGTATTGTCAGCATGCTGCAGAAACCGCGCATCCCCACAAATCTTTATTTGCTCAGTGCTTTGTTTGTGTTTATGCAGTAACCAGTTTTTTATTAGTAGTAACTACAACAGCAAGCCATTGTCCTACTTGACCACTAAACAGCATTTAAAACACTGAGGCCCGAGCAGAGATTAGTGTTGGAGTGTTTGGCACAGACATTGTTTTGGTTTTTGAAGAGGCAATTAAGCGACCTAGGGGGCCAAGCACAAGCACACACATACTCACATACTTATACATACACACATCCTGGAAACTACTGTGTGCATCGTCGATGTGTTCTTTATAGACAATTTTGCTAATATTGAAGCTATAAGACAACAATCTATTGCCATGCTTTTAGGCTACATGGTGGGTCAAGTTCAGCCTGGTAGTTCAGCAGGACCATTTCTAGCCTTATTTGGCACCCTAGGAAAGATTGCTAATGCCACCCCTGATGGCTCCGCTCTCCCACCAAAAAGCTCCACCCCTACACCGTTCAAACTATTCGCAACCTTTCGCAACAGGGTTTTAATAATCATTGCACAATTGCCTGAATTCAAATAGGTAAACCAATACTGTCTACCAAACTTCAGCAGAAAAACATGTAAATAAGTTAATTAGGCAAGCGCAAGGGCGGTGGCGGGGCAGGGGGTGTGCAATGGCACCCCACAGCTGGCTGCCCCTAGGCGACTGCGTCGTTTGCCTATGTCTTGATACGGAGATAAGCTCCAGGGTTCTTGCTGCATGATTCTGAGTTCAGGATACTGTCTGTATGGGGTTCCTGCAGTAGTGAATTATTGTATAGAGTTCTGAACTGAAAGGTTGTCTGGTTTCCAGGATGTGGACTGAGTTATGAGTTGTTTTTAATGTCTGAATGATACCCTGTAATACACTGACCTTTCCTTTCAGGCTCTGTATGTGTATGTATATTGATTTTTGAAAAAAAATCGGTGCTCCCTGTGACTGAGTGTGCAGCCTTGTACTGCCATCTGTTGGTGTGTTACAAAACTAGTCTTGAAACTTTTTGATACCACCGCATTTATCAGTGACCCTAAATGTTCTTCCGCTTTCAGTTTAGTGCCTATAAGTTTGTTTCTTATACGTTTATCCCCAATGGCAACAGTATCAGGAAAAAACTCCCTAAGACTTCATGAGCAATAAACCAGACTCCAGAGGAAAACCCAACCTCATCTGGGTGGCACTGAATGTCCATTCATTACAGTTTCATCATTCCAAGGCGGGGTGTTCAGTAATTGGTTTTAAATGGAGAACTTTTCATGCAAACTGTGTCCTGAGCCTCAATTGATAGCCATTTCGAAGTCTTGACCATTAGTTGATCGTTGGCTCTTTGTCCTTAGACTTCATTGTTAATTTTTTTTGATCCTCTTAAAGCCTAAACTATTAAGCTTTTATTAGAAATGCCCAGGATGTAGCACCTCATATATTTTTCAATACATAGTACGTTTATGATCTATCGCTCCAGAGCGCTACAGTATAATAATGTCCTTGAGCCAAATCCTTGAGCCATCTCTCCAGTGGCGAAAGTGTGAAATTGGACACTTGTTAGCCTTGTGGAAAACACCCAATCCACTGCTCAAATCAAATGTAAGATGACATTTTCGAGATTTCATCCTTACCCACAAATGTGAAACGTTCCTTGCTGCAACATTTTCCTCGCTCAGCATGAGATACCTTTAAATGCTTACACGCATACTAAATTCCATCGTATGTTCCTTTGCTACACGTTGCAATCCCCCTCCTCAGTCTCGTTCTCGACAGTGCCCGTGGCTCCCACGTGGAGTATCAATAGTGCGAATGACTCACGTTTGCGCGCTGTTAGCCACTCTAATGGCGCTGAGCTGTAGCTTTCTCGTCTGAGCCGTAACTACCCTGACAAGCTGCCCAAACATTGTGACACGCATTCTCCATCCTGCCATTAAAACCACCACACTGGGAAGCAGGTGCAGCCTTTATGAAGATTTCCTGCCAAACATGAGGCCTGATTATTTACTGCGAGGTCCTAACAGGCAGTGAACACTTTCTCGTTACAGTCGGATTGCAGAGGTAATTATTTATTACAAAAGTACTTAATGCTCAATTCAAGCTAATGTACTAGAACTTCATGCATCGGATGGTGTTTCCAGCTGCAAATGAGGGTTTCTGGAGTAACAACAGACTTCGGGACTTGTATCTCGGGTGGTCAGTAGAGCTACTAATTTGCATTGCAGTTTGCAGAGAGAATGCTGCAATATTTACTCCTTTGACATAAACATTTAGTCAATTGTTGTGTTTTTAAAACACTTGTACCTAAGCAGCTTTACGGAGACAAAGAGGTTTTGAAGCTGGAATGTATACAAGGTGGTATCGAAAAGTTTCTAGACTAGTTTTGTAACATGGCAACAGATCACACAGTCACAGGGAGCACCGACCTTCATAAGTATGGGTACGACCCTGAGACGAAGCAACAGTCTTATCTTTGGAAGAGTCTATCATCTCCCCAAAGGGACTCACCTTTTAATTAAGTAATCTTAAATGTGTTATACTTGTCACATGTACTTTACAGTACAGTGAAATTGTTTCTTTGCATATTTAATGTTAGGAAGCTGGGTTCAGCAATCATACAGCACCCCTGGGGTACTAAAGGTTAAGGGCCTTGCTCAAGGGCCCAGAAGTGTTAGCTTGGCAAAACCAGTGCTTGAACCTCCAACCTTCTGATTAGTAACCCAGCACTTTACCCACTGAGCTACCACTTCCATTGGTGACAGTGGCAAGAGAAAATGCCCTGAGACTTCACAGGGAAGAAACCTTGAGAGGAACCAGACTCCAAAGTGAACTCATCTTCATCTGGGTGGCACCGAAAGTCCATTAATTACAGTTTCATCATTGTTATGGTGTAATGTTGAGTGATAGGCACTTGTTTGTAGAACTGTTTGAGAGCCATTGAAGCAGACTGTTAATATATTATTAATTCCAGTTCGAATCAATGCTCATAGTTGTTGAGTTTTGTGTGTGAAGATTCTCAGTCATCCAGGTGGGGTTATCTGAAAGTTGATTCATATCAACTTGTATCTGCTTGTTTTGAAACATTTCACTACTCATCAGAGCAGCTTCTTCAGTCTTAAAGTCTTGAGTTGCTCAGAAACTTCATGGATCTTTCTGTTCATGTGGAACCATCCCCAGCAGCACAGAGTGGCCTCCTGGTATTTTCCACATTCTTCAGGCAGGTGAGAAATTGTTTGGTCCAAGAGCATTAGAGCGAGATGGTTTGGATCTGCATTGCTGTTGACTCAAACGCAATGAGAAATTGATTTGACTCTCAATCAACTGGTCTGCAGGAAGTCAACGGATCGTTTGATACAATTTTGGGTTGCTGTGATAAATTATTTTTGGGTCGCTGAATGATAGATAGAAAAATGATAGAGCTGAAGTGCTACGAATCATTTAGTTCATTAACTCAGCATGTGGACATTCAGCTCTGATTTAGAGTCGGTGAACTTTCCCACTAGATGAAATGTTACTCCTGGATATGTTACACTGCAAAACTCCTCATCTAGTCAAGACTTACAATCTTATTTCTAGCCATCAAAATGCATTTTATTTTAAGAATTAAGTATTAAGTATTAAGTATTATGTCACTGCACTCGTTCCAACCTTTATCCAGTAGGTTATTATTTTTTGGAATTAAATTCTATAAAGTTCCTTTGGCTTTTTACAAAATTGTTCTGTAGTTTGATTTCAGTTTCTCATGTTGAATATTTTTGTGTCAGTGTTCAGTAGGGACAAAATACATTCATTAATGTGTTCTGCTGTGAGAATTTTAGTATTTTGAGATGCAGCAAGTAAAGATTTTGCATCATAACCACAGTGCGTAACCACAGTGTATACAAGCTTCCGGCATAATTTCACAGTACTGTACATATAGCCTACTCTACTTACGACCAAATCGTGTTACGACCGGTCAGTCGCTCCCAATCGTAGTCGTAAGTCGACGTCTACCTGTAAACATTTTTATTTTGAAGTGAGGTAGTGGAATGAACTTCCCCTAGATGTCTGTATGTCCCTAGCTATCTTCAAGTGACCTACCTCTCCCTGAAACACTTAAATTACCACTTTTCAAGTTTGCTCTGTAGAATTCCAGTGTAAATTTATTCTATTCCTAGAGACTCAAAGCACTTTTGTACGGCGCTCTGGACAAGGGCGTCTGCTAAATGCAGCAAATGTAAATGTAAATGCATTGGTTAATTAAAAGGAATTTTCTCGGCTCGAGTTTTAAGATCTTTTCAAACAAATTATGAGCTAGTTTTAAGTTCATTAGACCAAATCACTCGGTTTTAATGCTTAATTTAAGACATCTTTTCTACTCTAACAACAATTTTTTTAGTTCAAGAATTCTTACCAAGTGTAAATATCGTACTGCACTGGCAGACCATTTGACTTGTTTCTAGTCTGTATCTGTTTAAATCTTGCATTTATTTCTTATATATTTAGAGGCATATTTTTTGCAGTGTATTGGTTGGTTATGAGGGAAAAACCAAAGCATAGTATGACTCCTAAAGAGTCAAACTGCAACTCTAATGATATTTCTGAAAAGATCTGGCGAGATAACGATCCTCCTTTCAGCCGCAGAGAGAAGGTAAGTGTAGATTAGAATGCGGCTCTATTGAATCAGCAGGCCCTCGGAGCCAGTGTCCGATTTAAACTCTCCCAGATGTTTACACGTGCAGTCGATTTCCCAAATTCCTAAAAAGCGCCGACATTTTTAGGGAGTCGCATAAAACCGTGATTACACGCTGACCTCTGCTTATTATAGTATCAGACTTATTCCTTTTAATTCTTATTTTCCTTTCGTTCCGTATCTGTTATTAATGATATGGCGATCCAGCTGCCAAGGTCGAGTCCAGGTTGTGGAAAAAGGAAAAAGATCAGGTTGGATTTTCACTTTGCTTTGGCTAGATGTCAAAAAGCAGAAGGACTGAGTCAGAGTTGCCACGACTGAGTCACGGGTGCATTTTTGCTGGACACGTCAAGACTCGTGACCGTACTGCTTAACTTGCGAAATCTGAAGCGGCGAAACAATCCGAAGCAGCTTGTGTTGATTAAAAGAAAAATCTCTTCACCACACATAATTGCATTAAGAACAGAAACATCTGTTCAGTTCGTGGTTTTTTGACTCCTCTTACACAACAGCAGCTCACAAAAAAAAGTGTTACAATAATATATAATAATAGAAGATGCATAAAACGGTATACGCGCAAAGGTTTGTGAACACCTGACTATAAGATTGGTATGTGCTTCTTTTTGAAAACATCCCATTCTACATTCAGTCGCCATTTCCTCTTATAATAAGCTCCACTCTTCTGGGAAGATGTTCCACTAGATTTGGTGGAAATGTGTGCTCATGCAGCAACAAGGGCGTTAGTAAAGTCATGTACGGATGTAGGCGAGGAGGCCGAGGGTGCGTTCACATTCATCCCAAAGCTGTTAAATTGGTTCAATAGCAGGAGATCTTTTACATCTTCCAAGCCCAAGTAAAGAACATCTTCATGAAGCTTTCTTAGTGCACAGGGGCTTTGTCATATTGAACCAGGTTTGAGTCTCCTTGTTCAAATGAAGGAAGATTTTCTGCTGCAGGATCCAAAAGCATTATATACAATTGTGTGCCTGGAAACTTTATGGTAACGGTTTGAACCACATACGGCTGGAAATATGGTGTCCCAATACTTTTGCATTTAGTGTTCTTTATGTTTGATTTAATTGATCCTTTTTTTATCATACTTTCTTATCTAAGTAAAAATAAAAACCCGTGTGACACGTAAACACCACAATAGAGACGTCTTCCACAAAACCTTTTCCTACTGAAATATTCACGATCACAACCGTTTTTTTTATTTTTCATGATTAGCATCCAAAATACACGTCTCTATGACCAGGTCATAAAACTGCTAACATGATGGTGGCTGTGATGTAATCTGCCCTTATTGTCACTACAGACAAAAAAAGCCCACCTTGTAACGAGTGTGTGATTTCTGCATTTGTAGGACCAGGCACGGGAGGCTCTACAGTACCTGGTGTGTGTGTTGGCGTGTACGGAGCACTGCGTCCATCACACAGTACTGCTGGAGATTCACAGCCTGACCGAGCGCTACACCTCGATCATTAGCGGAGGCGCTAAAGACATCTATCGCTCGAGCAACAGCTTCAGTGCCATCGCACGGCTGCTGGGACTCAGGCTACAGGCGGATACTCTACCAGCATGCAGGTACATTGTGAACACAACACACACAAACTTCACTACACTACACTTTACAGCACTACTGCAGTGTATATATTAGGACCTTAACCCTCACACACTTAGTTACAGCCAAATGTACATTTACTACACTGAACAAAAAAAAATTGTTTTGTATAAAAGCTGTCATTTTTTTCAAAAAGCACTTTTGCTTATGAGGACCAGATGTTTAAATGTCCTCATAAAGTCCAAACTGTCAGTTACTCCTGTCCTTACAAATCACAGTCTTCAGCTCACTAACCAAAAGAAGAAATGTTTGGTATTCTTGTTTTTTTTAATAAAAAATGTAACTTATGTTGATTAGCATCATTATTAAACATAGCAATAATTGTCATGCAGTGGTTTATTTGTGAGGACATTTAACACAAATCTGTGTCCTCACAAATCAAATTTATGATTTGTGAGGACAAATAGACACAAAAATATGTATGTATTTGTTTGTTTGTAGGAGCATGACTTATTTTGTTTATACTTGTGACTAAGAGCTTTTTACACACACACACAAACACACACACACACACACACACACACACACACACACACACACACACACACACACACAAGCTCATCTGTTCCCCAGACTTTCTCTCTTTCTCTTGTTTTTTTTTCAAATAAACTTTGTTTGCTTTCACTCGATTCTCAGAATCGAAAGGAAATAAACTGTAGAAAAAAGCTGTTCGTTTTATAACCACATTTCTGGTTATGTTACAGTTTTCTAGCTGCCGTGTCCAAACTTCCTTCTTGTTCGTTTAAGTCTAAAAAAGTAAAAGCAGTTCGGCTCCTGACTCTCACATTATTATTGGCACAAAAAACAATGGATTCCCTCAAATTTGAGCTCTGGAATCAAATTCTCCAAATACACCAGGCAGAGAACTTCACGGAGTAAATGCGTGTTTCACAAAAAGTAATGGAGAAACGTAGTCATTTTTGTAGATGCTGATGGACAGAATGAAAAAGGGAGTGTGAAAAAAAAAACTACGAAGGAAAGATATGAGTCGTTTTTAATGCGTGATCCATCATTGTGGCTGCAGAAATCACTCCCTCATGGCCTTGTGGGTTTGTCTTTCCTGCTAACCGCGTTGACTGGTTAATGCTAATATAATCTCTGCTCTGTCAGGGGTTAGGTTGCCTGACAGAGGAATAAAACACCATGTGTCATGCTGTTATGGGGCATTTAAGAAACAATGATGAAGACGACAAAGGTCATTATGAAGGAGAAGTTTATTACAGTGTAGCAGTGACTAAATAGATGAAGGTATATGAGTTTATTGTAGTTAAAAAGAACTCAATTCCTGCTCAAACATCTTATACCCTTCTCACTTCTTTTGTCCATATACATCTGGGAATTTGATTGAAGTTTTGGGAGAGGACTGATGTTCAATATGTGCTTAAAACTGAATTCTAGCTGCTTAACATTTCTGGGTGTCCTTTGTTGTGTTTTTTGTTTCATTATGCTTTAACTGTTTTCAAATGGTGAAAGATTCAGACTGCAGGCCGACTAGTTATACTACAGACTACGGACTCTTATACTACACAGTCATGCTGTTGTAACAGATGCAGTATGTAGTTAGTATTGTCTTGCTCAACTATGCAAGCGTTTTTTCTGAATGGAAGCATTTGTTGCTTAAACCTGCATATACCATTCAGCATTGATGGAGCCTTTTCATATGTGCAGGCTGCTTATTCCACAGTCACTAATGCTCTCCCCATACCATCAGAGATGCAGCTGTTTCAAATGATCATTGATAACAAGCAAGATGGTCCCTCTCCTATTTAGTCTGGAGGATGTGGTGTCCATGGTTTCCAAAAGGAAATAAAAAATCAGATTTTCCTGACTACAGTAAAGTTACCCAATCATCTTACTGACCTGTTGTCATTTAGCCTAATAAGTTGCAAAATGTTTCTCCACCTGTTTAATTTAAATGGCACTTACTTGTTCCCTGCATTTTTTGCTCCGACATTTTTAAATTCGAAATTACCCCAGCCATTAGGGTTGCACAAGCCAGTGCTGGTCCCAAGCCCGGATAAATGGGGAGGGTTGCGTTAGGAAGGGCATCCAGTGTAAAAACATGTGCCAAATCAAACATGCGGATCATGAATACAGATGATGAAAGAACATTTTAATTCCAAATGACTTTTTTTTCCCTTTAAAATAGTACACTTCCACAGTTTAAACATTTGATATGTTTTCCGTTTTATCTGGAATAACGGATTTATGAGATTTTTATTTTAAACAGTGTCACAACTTTTTCAGATTTAGGGTTGTGTCTATCTAAAGGTTATTCACCTGAATTTCTATACATACTACATAAGTACCTTTATATTTATACCATGTTGTGGATGAGCTCATATATATGATTATGATGAATATATCGTGAATGTAGATTGAGATGACTTTTTGAAGAAACTAGCAAATCCATATACTATGATGTAACACAAATGTTGGTCGATCGAAAAGCAGTAATAAACTGACAGTATAAACAGTAAACACGGAGTAAAACAATAACATGAAACCAGAATGAGATTAAAAACCAAAAAATGTTTTCCTGAGCGTTATACTTCGCAGTGAGCTGAATGAATAAGAGCAGCTGTAATTGTGAATGTCCAAGTGTGCATGAGGAGTTTAGAGTGCAGGGCGGCCATGTTTGATGGTAGACAGGGTTGTGTGATGGAGTTACCACCTGAAGTGTGTTCTGAACCTTCTCTAGAAGAGCATGTTTCCATGCTAGCTATTGTTTCTTAGTGAAAGAAAGACACTCCTCGCACATTTGTATATGTTCATGCTTACATTATGGTTACAAAGCTTATTGACTTTTTTTAAGGTGTATCCTGAAATAGTACAAGGCTAATTGTGTGGTTTTGTGTACTGACCATGTCTCTGTGTCTGTACGCCCAAGACAAAACATGGAGGCTGACGAAGACCAGAGTCTGCAGGTGAAGAGAAAGGTTTTCGAGGAGAAACTAGATGTTCAGGAGGAAGAGAAAAAGGACTCAACAGGATCCCAAAGGTGTCCAAGCCTGGGCCAGGTGGTACAAGACGAGCAACAAGAACTCAGCTTCAATCGGTGGGTTGGTTTGTTGACTTGAAGGCGTCTGAAAACTTGTTGAAGCATTAAGATCTGAATATGACGGACTACTAAAACTAGACACTCCTTCCATTGATATTATAGAAGCCTATTCTGACAGAAAAAGTGATACAACTCCTCCTACAAGTCATTACTATAGAAACATTTTAAAAAATCTGTGATCAGTAGCTGCACTGCTGTCAGGCATGCTCTTGTTGAGAACACTTAACACTATTCGGCAGCAGTGTGTTATAATAAAAGATAACAAGGGTACATTCGGAGCTGCCTGTGGAGTTGCTGAATGAAATAGTTGTAAAGGAATGCGCAGTTGCAGAGCATTTGGTTCGCATTTAAGACGAAAACTCACGCTGCATTAATGAAAGCTGAAGCTCATTCGCACCGTGTGTTAGCTGCGAGCTGAAAGGTCACCGTGCGAGGATGGATCTTGCCTTTATTTATTATTGCAAGCAGATCCTAATAAACTGTGCCGTGCGTTTTCACAAGTCGCGCTGCTGTTCCATCAGATAGAACGGGTACGCTTTGTGGATGAAGGTTTTATGAAGCTAGATCAAGCCAAAGAACATAAGCACGGATTGTTTTCGCATCAATCTCTGTCATTACATCTAATTTCTCGTCTCTGTCAGGTCGAAAAGTCTGGCTCTGCATACAGTAAAGACACGTTTCAATAATCCCGACTGCATCCAGGATGGAGATGTGGAACTACTCAATGAGAACTACCTGATTGAGGCCTCTTGTTGCCCAGAGACTTGTCCAGTAGCTTCCTCTGATCAGGAAGAGCATTCCGAGCACAAGAACTTGGTTTCTAATGGGGAAGGAGGACAGATGGACACCGTGCACCTCCAGGAAAGAGACCGCCTCTGGAAACATCTCCGGGACCATTTGGAGAAGATCCGAGACTTCTGCGCAGAAATGTTCACCCAGATCCCGATACCAGAGCATTGCATCATTGAAGGTATACGGCAAGATTTAAGATGATTCCAGTTTTTATTTGTCGAACGTTTTGAACATTAGACATTGTCAAAGCAGCTTTACAGAAATCAAACGGTTATAAAGCTGAATAATTGATTGCAGTAGGGAGGAAGAACTGATGTTATCGTTATAATTGATGACATAATAAGCAGGATTTCCCTCCAGAGGTCACTACATTATTATCTTATTTACCAGAACTTATTATTGTACTTCATCAGCTTTCTTAAGTGACCACTTTCCACAAATGACAATTTGTTCTAGAACTGAATAGTTAGTGGGTTTTTGTCTCGAGCTCATCGCTCAGCAGTGGTCCTTGGAAAGGTCAAACTCGTGTTTGGTTGCCGTGCAGGCTTCTGGCAGGCTTCCTGTTCTCCACGTTGATGTAACTTAACACTCTCCCACACGGCTACAATAAGGCAATTCATCAGTCTGCTAGAGTGTGTATATAAGCATAAGGCTGAAAGGATTGAGTGCTTGAGTGGAATTTAGGCTGCGCTGGAGAATTGAAGCAGTGAAGGGGGTTTAGGATAACGATTAGATATCATGCTAACGTGAATCAAGATAAGTTAAGAGCAGTCTGAAATGAGTAAAGTAAAGTGAGTAAAGTATAAGTAAAGAGTGGATTATAAACTAAGGGGATTGAGTGATGACGTTAATTATAAACCTTTTAGAAGTAATGCATGGACTGTAAACTAAGATATGAGAGTAAACACTGCGTTATAAACTGGGTGGATTGCTAAATGAGTGAACTGTAAGTTGGGAGGATTGATTAATAAGTTAAATATAAACTGGAAGGGCCGATTAGTGAACTATGAACTGGAGGATTGATTAATGTGTAAATGATGAACAGGAAGAATTTAATTAATGTGCGAACTATAAACAGGAAGAATTGATTAATGAGTGAATGATAAACTAGGTTTTTGGCTGAGAGGAGTGATTAGCGAGCGGGTTTTTGGCTGAGGATTGATTATCCAGCGGGCTTTTGGCTGAGAGGAGTGATTCGCAAACGGGTTTTTGGCTGAGAGAAGTGATTAGCGAACGGGTTTTGGCTAAGAGAAGTGATTAGCGAAAGGGTTTTTGGCTGAGAGGAGTGATTAGCGAGCGGGTTTTTGGCTGAGAGGAGTGATTAGCGAACGGGTTTTGGCTGAGAGAAGTGATTAGTGAGCGGGTTTTTGGCTGAGAAAAGTGATTAGCGAACGGGTTTTTGGCTGACAGGAGTGATCAGCCAGCGGGCTTTTGGCTGCGAGAAGTGATTAGCGAACGGGTTTTTGGCTGAGGATAGTGATTAGTGAACGGGTTTTTGGCTGAGAGAAGTGATTAGTGAACGGGATTTTGGCTGAGAGAAGTGATTAGCGAACTGGTTTTTGTCTGAGAGAAGTGATTAGCGAACGGGTTTTTGGCTGAGAGAAGTGATTAGCGAACAGGTTTTTGGCTGAGAGAAGTGATTAGCGAATGGGTTTTTGGCTGAGAGAAGTGATTAGCCAGCAGGCTTTTGGCTGAGAGGAGTGATTAGCGAACGGGCTTTTGGCTGAGAGGAGTGATTATCGAGCGGGTTTTTGGCTGAGAGGATTGATTAGCGAACGTTTTTTTGGCTGAGAGGATTGATTAGCCAGCGGGCTTTTGGCTGAGAGGAGTGATTAGCGAACGGGTTTTTGGCTGAGAGGAGTAATTAGCGAACGGGTTTTTGGCTGAGAGGAGTAATTAGCGAGCGGGTTTTTGGCTGAGAGAAGTGATTAGCGAACGGGTTTTTGGCTGAGAGAAGTGATTAGCGAACAGGTTTTTGTCTGAGAGGAGTGATTAGCCAGTGGGCTTTTGGCTGAGAGGAGTGATTAGCGAACGGGCTTTTGGCTGAGAGGAGTGATTAGCGAGCGGGCTTTTGGCTGAGAGGAGTGATTAGCAAGCGGGTTTTTGGCTGAGAGGAGTGATTAGCGAACAGGTTTTTGGCTGACAGGAGTGATCAGCCAGCGGGCTTTTGGCTGCGAGAAGTGATTAGCGAACGGGTTTTTGGCTGAGAGGAGTGATTAGCGAGCGGGTTTTTGGCTGAGAGGAGTGATTAGCGAGCGGGCTTTTGGCTTAGAGGATTGATTAGCCAGTTGGTTTTTGGCTGAGGGGAGTGATTAGCGAGCGGGTTTTTGGCTGAGAGGATTGATTAGCGAACAGGTTTTTGGCTGAGAGGAGTGATTAGTGAACAGGTTTTTGGCTGAAAGGATTGATTAGTGGACAGGTTTTTGGCTGAGAGGATTGATTAGTGGACAGGTTTTTGGCTGAAAGGATTGATTAGTGGACAGGTTTTTGGCTGAGAGGATTAATTAGCGAACACGTTTTTGGCTGAGAGGAGTGATTAGCAAACACGTTTTTTGGCTGAGAGAAGTGATTAGCGAGTGAGTTTAAGACTCTGTAGATCAAGTAGGAGATGGATTACATCCTGAGAGTACTGAATGTGTTTTATGTGGCGAGGATTGAATATTTAGTCAGCCTTAAATACTGAAACAATCAAGATTTATTAACTTTTCCAAGCTTTAAGCCAAATCTCAATCTTACGAGCTGCTGTGCATAATGCTAAAGAGCTCACAGGTAAATCATTTCCTGCCCACGCTTCCCTGAAGCAGTTGATCAGGTGTCACAGCTGTGCTGAGACATGCACTTTTTTTTCCATTCATCACCATTCCACAGTCATTACCATCACATATTCACACACTCCAGCGCAGTTTGGAGATGTAAGATATAATAAGTTGTGGGGAAAAAAAGGCTCAGTTTATAATCTAGACTAGAATTTTCATCACAGATCATGACTCCTGTAGAAAAAAATAGAGATCAGCTCTCTGGCCATCCGCTACAGTTTTCCTGTTTTGCACGCTTAAAACTTAACATCTCCCCCACAGAGCTACAGTAACGTAATTCATCAGTCTGTGTGTGTGTGTGTGTGTGTGTGTGTGTGTGTGTGTGTGTGGGTGTGTGAGGCAGTAGGAGGTAGAGGGTTGAGTCATATTCACCAGAACATGTGGAAACTTCATAAAATGTGTTGAGTTGAATATAACCTGCATGATTAGCTGAGAGCAGTGAGAGGTTCAGGGTCAGAGCAAAAAATATGCCAATGTATGGCAGGAGAAAGATGAATCGCCCCAGGTGTAAATCCTTTCACATGGAAACTGCATGATGAGCAGAAGATTAGCATGAGGTCACTTTGGAAGTCGCCACACAGACACCATTTAAATGACTGGGGAGGTTCTTCTCGGGAAAGCCATAATTCCATCCAAAATCTATGCTTTTTTGGCCTTCCACATTCCAAATACAATAAGCTCCACTCTTCTGGGAGGACGTTCCACTAGATTTTGTGGAGATTTGTGCTCATTCAACCTCGAGGGGCGTCCATTAATGTTCAATAGGGTTGTGGTCAAAGCTTTATAGCAGGAGATCTTCTACATCTTCCATGTAAAAAAAAAACAGATCTTCATGGAGCTGGCTTTGTGCACTTTGTGTCATAGTGAAAAAAATTGAAAGAAGAGTTCAATGCTTTCACATCTGATACAATTTTGTTTCTCCAAGTTTGTGGTAAGAACCACATCAGGTGTCTCAATACTTTTGTCCAAAAACTGTTTTGTTTTTACGTTAAAAAGAACAAATTGCATGCAGTTACATCAGACTTTGAGGAGCTGCATTTGAGATTGTTCAGGCAGGTCCGGTGCACATTTCCTGTTCTGTGAATAGTGAAATCTAACACCTCCCCTACAGAGCTAGGGTACTAGGTGTGTGTGTGTGTGTGTCTGTGTGTGTGTCTGTGTGTGTGTCTGTGTGAGTGTGTGTCTGTGTGTGTGTGTGTGTGTGTGTGTGTGTGTGTGTGTGTGTGTGTGTGTGTGTGTGTGTGTGTGTGTAAGGGTTGCCACATTCATTAGAACATGTGGAAATGGGAATAGGTAAAGTCACATTCCGAAGTGTTGTAGAAGGCAGAGCTCACCGATCACGGCTTTGCAGGGTTTCACAGAAACCATTAACAAGCTGTCTTCACTAAGTGCTTACACGCTGCTCACACAGTTTTTCTTCCATCTGGAGTTTTATGGAACAGAACCTTTTTTTTACACCTACTTTCAACTTCTAACCTTTAAACCTTTTTTTAAAATGTGCAGCTTTTTTTGTCATTTGCAAGAAGGAAGTCCACATCAACAATGGAGTAATAAAGTAGAGTCGGTGTAGTGTGTTCAAAATTATTAGTTTATCTGCATGTGGAAAGTATGTTGGAGAGAAAATAAAACAAATAATAAACACTGAACCGGGATTATAATCTTTAGAAATGATTGAGTCGGTGAATAGAGTAACGTCTATGGCAAAATGTGCTGAAGTTCTTGGAAAAGATGCTGAAAGCAACTCGTTAGTATGATTATTTGTTTTATTTATTTGTATTTATTCGATTTCTTTGGAAGTATTTTAAACCCTAACATTTCCAAATTTTTACATTTGAGACGATTGCAAGAAATTTTTTTTTACGATAAATAAACTTTGTTTTATAAAAGTTTTGTGGGTAAAACTCAAACGTTTGTGGGGGAGGGGTTTTTATCAAGAAGGTAAACCGCATATAATACGACGGTGTATTACGTCCAATAAGGGTGTTTAAAAAAAAAAAAACTAGAAGCGGTGGGGCAGAGAATTTTCGAGATGTAAGTCAGAATGTTCAAGTTTAAAACCCGGAAATTGTGTATACGCAGTTTTCTTCCGACAGGTTTTTTGAAATTTCAACACAAACCTTACACGTTTTTTCTTGAAAATTTCAAAAAGTGTTAGCACCAAGTTGGTGTCACGCTTAGATCAAGTGTCAGAAGCCAGAACACGAATAGGACGTTTATTAGCTTTGGGAAACAAACAGAAGCTAGAAAGCAGCATGTACCGGAAAACAGGTATGTTCGAAACACAGGTAGTCCACGGATGATCACCAGAATGAACCGTAGATCAGACGGTGAGTAAGTGCGAACAGGGGCCTTGTAAAGGGAGGGTGTAGATTGGAGACAGGTGAAGGTGCTTAGTACGAAGGCGAGGCGTTGCGAGGTGCCGAGGTGGGGGGGCATGGCTGGTGGTATCCTGACAGTTGGAGCCACACAATTGTAGCAGTTTAGCGATACACAATTTCCGGATTTAAAACTTAAGAATTTCGATTTTCTATATGTACATTTGTGTTGGTTTCTTCCAATATTCTTAGTTTAGGGATTTGAAAATTCTGACTTGCAACTTAAAAAAGTTTTAAACTCAATAATTCCCTGCCCCACCACTTCCAGTTCTTTTTTAAAACTCCCATATTGGGCGTAATACACCGTCGTTTTATATGCGGTTATAACCAGAAATAGAGACTAAGTGTGGACTGGGATGTTCAAAAAGAAGCACATTGCAATCTTATGGTCCAGGTAGTTTAGATGAATAGCTAGAAGGTTCGAGACAGGCGTAACGGCGTCACGCAAATGGCTCCCTCTTCACGTGCACCTCTTTTACACCAAAACAAAGTCTATGATCTCACGATAAACTGGATTTTACAGCTTGTGTTTACAAAAAGGTTGAACCCACCAAATAAACCAGCAATAATCCCACTAAACATCTAGACATGTTTCTTTCTGTTTAGCATACAGTTCTTTTCTCCTCAAACTTTGAGTTTTTATGGTCTTTCCAGCAACCTTGGCTTGGTAACACGCGAGGTCATGTGATCCCTAGCGAGGATTTGCCAATTAAAGTGACCTCATCGCTATCAGTGTGGTTCTGAAGAATTACATATTTAATTCAGTCACTCCAGGGAGCAGGGATATGACATCAAGAACAGGGACAAATAACGTAACGTTTGTGTGCGTATGTGTGTGCGTATGTGTGTGTGTGTGTGTGTGTGTGTGTGTGTGTGTGTGTGTGTGTGTTGCAGATACCCAACAAGGCTGTGTTGCTAAACTGTCCTTCTCGTGTCCAATGAAAGGTCATTACTGCCTGTACGGGAAATCTAGCTTCTTGCTGTGCAGTGGTCAGCCCCACCTCTGGATCCACATCATGCTGCTCGCTCTGCAGGTCAGTGTGTGTGCGTTTGTATGTGTGTGTGTGTGTGTGTGTGTGTGTGTGTGTGTGTGTGTGTGTGTGTGTGTGTGAGTGTGTGTGTATCTAAGACTGATCTACAATATAAACATTTCCTCAGCGCAAACATAAATCTTGAAAGCCTTAATGATCTTTCATTAAATGGCCCATGGTGCATTCAACAGTGCTTTCAAAATATTATTCAGTAGGGGGCGCTGATTACTTTCCTTACGAGGATGCTAGCTTTAGTCTGCGGTTTTACGCAGTTCAACTTAAAATGTGCAAATTTCAGATGTGGTCCTGAGAAGTTCTGTGCCTTAGAATACTTTTAGTGATCATAGATCGTTTTTAAAACATTCGTCTGCAAAACATTTTTTACTTTCTTTTTTTTTTTATATATATTGAGAAGATTTGGTGACCCTCAAAGCTGTGTAGCTGTGACCCTCAAAGCTGTGTAGCTGTGTCAAAAGATAATATTGTGTTGGTCCCCTCTTTTGCTGTCATTAACCGTCGATCATCAACATCATAAACTTCCTCAGCAGTTTGATCTACAGGAGCTCGTCTGTTGTATCGGACCACGGACCAGCCTTCACTCCCCACATGCATCAATGAGCCTCGACCACCCACAACCCTGTCACCAGTTCACCACTGTTCCTTCCTTGGAGCACTTTTGATAGATACTGACCACTGCAGACCAGGAACATTCCACAAGAGCTGCAGTTTTGGAGATGCTCTGACCCAGATGTCTAGACGTCTCAGTTCGTCAAAAATGTTTACTTGCTGTCAGATAATCAGTGTTGTTTACTTCACCTGTCATAATGTTATAATGTTATTCCTGTTCAGTGTAGATACCCTACATGGACATCCATATGTGGACACCTGACTTTGCCGTATGCGATTCTTCCACAAACTACAAAGTTGGAGGCATATGATCATATAGTGTCTCTTCAGATGCTGTAGCATGATGTTTTTCCTTCACTTGAACTAGGAGATCCAAACCTGTTCCAAAATGACAAAGCTCCTGTCCACAAATCCAGGTTCATGAAGATCTGGAGAGCTTTAGATCTATTAAACATGAATGAGGGTGAACGCTGACTTCGCCCGGGGCCTCCTCACCTCAGTTATATCAGTACCTGATTTTACTAACACCCTTGTAGCTGAAGGAGCACAATTTTCCACAAATTCTAGTGGAACATCTTCTCAGAAGAATGGAGGTTATTGTAACAAGTGTCTACTAACATTTGTCTATATAAAGTAAGAGTAACAGATGTGCATGTGCGTGTGTCACTACAGAGCAAGGCGGATGAAGCTCTGAGCTCTATGGATGGATGTGTGCAGCAGCTTAGGAGACTTTGGGAGAAAACACAGCTTAAAGGAGCTCACAGCTTCGAGCTGGCCATGACTCAAACTGCTGTTCCACAGAAGAAGGTGAGAAAAGTGATATGTGATTGATGTTTATTGACATTCCTGTCTTTCTTTCATCCCATTTGTTTTAGCTATAGAGCACTTTATCTTCTGTATGTAGACGAGCCTATAGGGCACTGGGTACCCTTTTCTTTCTCGGAAGGGCATCTTAACGGTTACCCGATCAAGTTTAACGTATGCAGGTGCACCCTAGAGGGCACTTCCTCTCGTACTTGTATATGTAGAACACCCTAAAAGGCATGGAGTCTTATTTTTTCGTCCCTTTAAAAAGCGGTTTTACGCTATAAAGCATCCTAGGGGGCACTTCATCACATTTGT
The DNA here is from genome assembly GCA_024362625.1 of Silurus asotus. NCBI lineage: Eukaryota > Metazoa > Chordata > Actinopteri > Siluriformes > Siluridae > Silurus > Silurus asotus. Next base: position 3,666,161 of record MU567224.1, on the reverse strand, counting down.
CGGGCACCCAAGGGAACACTTTATCCTATTTAAACTAACATAAGAGCAACCCTAGAGGGAACTTCATCTTTTAATATCTTATATGTAGACGAGCCTTATGAGCATGAAGACTTATTTTTGCCATTTCAGAAAGCAGTTTTATTTTATCAATCACCCTAGAGGGCACTCCATTACTTGTTACCATTGGCCGGGCACCCAAGGGAACACTTTATCCCATTTTAACTAACATAAGAGCCACCCTAGAGGGCACTTCATCTTATAATCTTATATGTAGATGAGCCTAATGGGCATGAAAACTTATTTTTTTTAATTTAGAAAGCAGTTTAATTTTATCAAGCACCCTAGATGGCACTTTATCACTTTTTACTATTTAAAGGGCTCCCTAGGAAACACTTTATCATGTTTCATCTACCTTATGGGCAACCCTGGAGAGCACTGCATCTTATCTTATATGTAGACGAGCCTAATGGGCATGAACTCTTATTTTTGCCAATTTAGAAAGCTGTTTTATTTTTTCAAGCACCCTAGAGGGCACTTTATTACTTGTGAACCATTTGAAGGGCACCCAAGGGAACACTGTATCATGTTTCATCTATCATATGGGCCCCCCTAGAGGCCATTTAATCTCATAATCCTATATGTAGATGAGCATAATAGGCATGAAGACATTTTTCTTCCATTTTGAAAGCAGTTTTACTTTATTAAGCACCCTTGAGGGCACTCCATCACTTGTTACCATTTGAAGGGCACCCAAGGGAACACTTTATCACGTTTCATCTATCATATGGGCCCCCCCTAGAGGGCATTTTATGAGGCACTTTTTCTCTATTATATAGGGTTCCTTGGCTGGTATTTTATCCATCCTGGTACCTTCCTGACCAACTTGAATCCACCTTTCATATGTTAAGCATGACGGTTGATCATCTTTTAAATCCAATTCATGCCTCTGTTTTCATTTGTACCTGTTCTCATGTTACAAAACAGGAGCGCTCATCACAACCAGGATCTATGCTCTGTTAAAAGGATTTGTTTTATTTTTTTTACACTATAATACTTTTTCAGATGAGGTCTCAAAATGAGCAAAGGGTATTCCAGATGTTTAGAAATGTTGAAATCTAAATAATGATTTCACAGGGTTTATTGCAGAGAACACTGCAGGATTGCTTGTTGTTACAGAACCAGGAAAGCAACGCAATTCTCCGGTTTTCTTAATGTCTCTGTCGCGGTCATATTTTATCTCGAAGTGTTGCGTAAGCAGGAACGTCCCCTCGCAATCTCGTTACTCTAAACCAGACGTCATGAAAGTGAAAATAATTAGGTCTTGAAGGAAAACCCAGCTGTTCCTTTGCCTTTTCATCTCTCCTGTCGCTTTCTTTTCGTGTCGTAAAAACAAAGAGCGGTTCATCTTCCTTCCGCCGTGATTTACTGTACAAGTGTTGGGAACGCGCCAGGCATCTGCTGTTTAAGCGCTTTCCCACTAAACGAATTACAAAACACAAAACGTGAATTCAAGCCTTTTGGATTTTTTCTAGAATAAAACATAATAAAGTGTGTTGGAAGATTTGTTGTTGGAATCATTCAAAGTATGGGCACATAGCACACGGCCGACATAAAGCACCCCCTGCGCATGCACACTCGTAAACTCCACTGGTGTTGCCATAACACCGACCCTGACTGTGGCATGGCCCTGTGATTTATGGTCTGTCCTGCTCTTAAAGTCCAGCATTCACCGTAAACATCTGCATTGGAATGACGTGGTCTAAAATGTCCTCAGTGAGCTGCTAATAAATACTTTGCCAAGCCTCTCTTATCACCTCAGCTCTGTTCTGGCTTTCAAACCATGTGTTGTTGATAATCTTGAAAGCGCATTAGGCTCTTCTCTTTACTCGGCTCATGACGTGATGATCTTCCTGCTCTACTTTCAGTGACTGTTTATCCATCCAGCCAAACACAAATCTCATTTCTGACCTCTTTCTTAAGGACCTTTTTCCAGCACCAATGGACACTTTTGCTTAATAGCTACTGTCTGGTCAGGACCCTCACAGTCCTGTGATATATGTTGATAGGAGTGAAAGGAGACAGAACATCCATGGATAATGAGCTGAGGCTCAGGAAATAAGAAGCACGTGGCGAGGAGCATATTGAAGATGAAAAAGTATTTTTTTCTTATAGCTGCCAAAATTTCAAGAAACAAACATGCTGTTAATGAGAGAAAACGGGTTTGCCCAACACACACACACACACACACACACACACACACACACATACACACACACACATATACACATACTTGCATAAAAGGCAGTGCACACAGGAATGTATAGCATAAAAAAAACGGTAAATTGTTGAAACTAATAAGAAAATGTTCTTTACAAATGTGTATTATAGCAAATGTATTGTTGTCATTTATCTATCTATCTATCTATCTATCTATCTATCTATCTATCTATCTATCTATCTATCTATCTATCTATCTATCTATATCCGTCTGTCTGTCTTTTTATCTGGCTGTCTGTATGTATGTCTATCTATCTATCTATCTATCTATCTATCTATCTATCTATCTATCTATCTATCTATCTATCTATATCTGTCTGTCTGTCTTTTTATCTGGCTGTCCGTCTATCTATCTATCTATCTATCTATCTATCTATCTATCTATCTATCTATCTATCTGTCTGTCTGTCTGTCTGTCTGTCTGTCTATTTATCTGGCTGTCTGTATGTATGTCTATCTATCTATCTGTCTGTCTGTCTGTCTGTCTGTCTGTCTGGCTGGCTGTCTGTATTTATGTATGTATGTCTATCTATCGATCTATCTGTCTGTCTGTCTGTATGTCTGTCTATCTATCTATCTATCTATCTATCTATCTATCTATCTATCTATCTATCTATCTATCTATTTATCTATCTTTCTATCTAGAATGGCGTAATGACTTGTGTTAAGTCGCTGTCGATCAGGCGTCTCTGCGGCCTAAACAAAATCACTTATGTTTTGATTAAATTTGTAATTCAGTGTAAATTTGAATTATTCCCAAAAGTCAATTATTTTTAATTAATAGCGCTTTGCTCACTTGTGCTGTTTAGAACGCTAAGTTTAGATTACATTTTCTATCCAATCAGATTTCAGCCGTCATGTGTTCTTGGTATCGAAGCCATCAGCCATAAGCCATTCACAGCACTTTGGCCACTTGTATTGTAAAAATGTTGCTTGAAGGCTGTTGCATAAACCAATCAGATTGAAAGTTGCTCACTCTGGGAGGCGTCCGATAACGTCACGTCCACTGATGAGATGGTCAGTGAGCACACTAACCGCATCTGTAGCAAACTGCACAAATTTTAATATATTTGTGTGGATTTAATAGAATTTAGTAAAAATGACCCAAAATGCAGGAAACCCAACAAAGGTGAATATCGACGCTTCTGCTGGAGATGATGTATGTGGAGGTGTGTGTGTGTGAGTGTGTGTGTGGTGTGTGTGTGTGTGTGTGTGGTGTGTGTGTGTGTGTGTGTGGGGTGTGTGTGTGTGTGTGTGTGTGTGTGTGTGTGTGTGTTTCTGCTGGAGATGATGTATGTGGAGGTGTGTGTGTGTGTGTGTGTGTGTGTGTGTGTGTGTGTGTGGGTGTGTGTGTGTGTTTCTGCTGGAGATGATGTATGTGGAGGTGCAGTTGTGGCTCCAGTGAAAGAAGACGTGTTGAATTGTGTTTATTGGGTTTCTTGCTTAAGTGATGACTTTCATTCTGACTGTATGAGATCCTGTGTGTGATGCAGCTCTGATCTACTGCACTTCTCTATAATACTGATGTGTGTGTGTATATATGTATAGCTGTGTGGATGTGGAATGGTCTAAGTCGGTAAGATGAAGAGAAAAAGAAAGAGGCAAAACATTTGCACAAACAGTTCCAGCTAAACTATGAGCGCTGCATACATTTTTATATAAAGACATTTTTTTCTGATTGAAACCAAATAGAAAAAGAGCCTCTGGGGGTCTTCGCTGAAGGAATGTACTCTGTATACCATATTGAAGGCATTATAACTATGTCGTCTTGGCAGTGACAGACCCTGAGATAAAACGGAGAAAAGAGCAGAGCCATGTGGGGGCTTTCATTGTTTTATTTCACTGTGTGTTTACTCTGATAAGATGCGTTACATGTGTACTTGTAAAAAGAGAAAGCGAACAAAAGACACACGATACTCTCTGTACAGACAAGTGTGTCGTGTCAAGTTTTTTTTCTTAGAAAGAACCCCTTACAAATTAAAGTGGGCCATCAGTCATGAGTTTCATTTACAATTTATACCAGACGGGGGGGTGAAACGAGAGCAGACCCCCAGAACTCTCGAATCTCGAAGCCTCCAAACCTGAGAACAAGGCTTTGGGGCTTTTGGATTAAAGCAGACCTCGGTGCTGACATGGTTCTACTTAAGCATGAGGAATATCTCAGCGCTAAGGTACAGCTCATAGTTCGGATCGGGGGAAAGAGCCGAGTGGGCTGCTTATCACCACTTTATCAGGCTAACTGCTTTGTGAAACATCGCTGATGTACTGCAGGAAAGGGTCTGTGGGTACACACTGAAGTGACTCAGCAGAGTCTGTTTCCTGTATGTGTCCTGAGTCACTTTTGAATCATTGGTGTATCGGCAAGACGTGATAAGGATACACACAACTGTTGCATTTACGAGGACCTCCAACGTTTAGCATTTATTTTATCCATATTTTTTCCATTTAACAAACCGACTAGCATTTATTCCATTTAGTGTTTCTGATTACATCCATATTTCGACGCTTCATGAATACTTCTCCGTCATGGTTTTCTTACATTAGATACAAATAATCATGTGAGAAGGATTAAAAAAAAAACCACACACACCTGTAGTTGAAATTATGATGAACACAGTGTAGACACTATGACCTCAGAACGCTGCTATTCCTGCTTCTGTGTTTCACAGGGTTTTACAGGATCTCCAGAGGTGTATTAGTGGGGATCGTATTTAATTCCTTCCAGTCAATTTCGTTCTTGTTGAAGCCACAGGTGTCCGAGACAGGATTTTCTGCCTTTATATGCTTTGCTAACATTTACACAGACCCTTACACGATGCTCCAAATACTGACGTTATAGCTTCAGCACACTAACACTCTTAGACTTGTGTTTGAGAACTAAATCTGCTCTGTGGCCTGTATTCTGATCCGTAACCAGTATTCAGCATTGGGCTTAAGGCTTGACTAGATTGGGATTCTCAAGGCTTGGGGCTCTGGAATACTTTAAAGCTTGGGGAGTTTGGTTTTTTGAGCCTGGATCCATGAGTTGGGATTCTGAAATTAAGTTTGTGAATCTGGATTCCACAGTGGCACAGGGATTAGATTTGGATTCCTTGGTTTGTATTTCACTAATTAGATTTTGAGAATCTGAACTTGTGAGGCCTCTGACTTGAGAGGTTTGATAGTCTGGATTTGATTTGGATTTTATGGATTGTGATTTTGGAGTCATCAGAACTATCCAGATTGGATACTTAGATGTAATTAACTTTAAGGTTCTAAACTCAAGACTTATCTCAAACTTTAAGAGTTGGAACTTTGGATTAGGTTTGGATTTTAGGACTTGGAGGTTTAGACCTGGATTTTAGTCTAATTTTAAGAAGTGGGATTTACTTCCTATGAATCTGTATACAACGTTGAATGAAAGGGTTGGAAATTTGGACTTGATTCAAGGTGTTATATATTGGAAGTCTGAATTTGTGCTTCAATGCAGAAGACTTTGCATTCACCCCTTAGTGTACAAACGTTTTTGTGGAGCTGAACACAAAGTTCCCAACATCCTTCTCAAAAATGTCTCTTCAGTTTTAGAACAATGTATTTGCATTGCTTGAATTGTAGTTGGTGGAGTTTCAAGCTTTGAAAAAAATCATTTGAAAAGCCCAAGTCATTAATCACTAAGCATAAAATGGCATGCGAAAACGCCCTGTGTTGTTTTTTCCCTTCGATTTTCCATTTTTCAACCAAATGCCCAGTGTTGTCAAAGAAGACTTTGTTCAGCCTAGAGAAAATGATCCCAGCCTTCATCTCATCCTGCATTGATTATCGTGACTGTATACACATCTGACGTCCATTCGTCTGTCTCAATTAGAGCAAATATACAACGCTGAACCACATTAACCCAGATTTGGTTCCTGATCACTGGCTACCAGTCACTGAAAAGGATCTAGTTTGAGGTTCTATTGTTTGTTTTCAAATTCCTTAATGCACTGGCACCTTTGTGCACTGTTCATCTACCTTGTCCTCACTTTGCCCCTAAAATCATTTCCTTCTGACTTCTTTGCGGTTTTGTATCAAGCCAAGAGGAACGATTCGTTCAAAAATCAACATTCCCCAGCGTCCGGTTCGTCTTTTTCATCTGTGTTTCTGAGTCAATATCAAGAGGACTATTTGTATGTTGTGTATACAAGATGTCCACTCAGAGCTTGAGTGATGTTCAGTGCCATTTATGTTCTCACATTTAATCCGAGTGGAGCCAAAACATGTGTCTCCATAGACAAAGTTCTATAGTTTCTGTAGACATCTTATATTTTTGATTAATGACTGGGATCTAACCTCGGACAGCTGAGGTTGATTTTGACCTCCTCGAGCAGAACCAGGTCATAAATTCCCAGTCGAACGTGAGCTAGCTCAGTGGCACATTTGTTTTAGAGATGCTTGGTTTTTCTCTTCTTCTGAGATCCGCACATGGTTCTTATTTAGTTCTACGCAGTTGTGCCCTTTGTTCCCCTCGTTGCTAATGAATAATACATTTTCGGTAAGGTTTTCGAGTCCAAATGGAACGTCGAATTAGCATTTCCTGTCACTTAGTGTTATATAAGCAGAGAAAGCAAACTTCCGAAAGCCGTTTATATTTTCCCAAACAAACTATTTAACGTTTAACCTCATTACATTCATTGTAGCACAGTTAATTCTTCGGAGCGTCACTCGTTCGTGAAAAAGACCCAACCCCAAAGCGTGCGCAACATTGATGACGCATCTTACTGGAAATATAGTAGGATAAAGTTTTTATGATGTCTGTTGAAACACCCAGGGCTGAAGACACTGTTTCAAATGTAAACTTGTGGGATATTGTGGTTGCTAAAGCTTCTTTAGATAGATTTGCACTCATCTGGAAGTTGTAATACCATCCAGATTCGCCCGAAAGGATTTCCTCAGGCGCCATTTGCCCTTCTATATACAATATGCTATTGTTTTCAGGATCTGAGAACTAGATTTAGTCCGCCTGGTGTGCGTTTAGTCCGGTCGAGTGACGTCTCCTTTTCAGGAAGACGGAGTATATTTCTCATACAGTTGTATGAGCTTGGAAATGGAAAAGCCTGAAGGTGGCTGAGATGTGGCCTTAAGGTGAAGGGTAGTTTATCATCATCAGGAAAACTTTCCAGTGACTCAAGAGACCAGCGTTTTCGATTCCAGTCGGTAGTTAGTACATTTAAGCTGTCAAGTTGCTACGCAGTTCATATAAACGCTCTCGAGCCAGGTATGGCTGTGAATCAAAGTCTAAGGAGAAGCGAAAAACACAACGGAGTAACCTCCAGGGCAAAATGTGCTCAAGTTCTTGGAAGAAAAACTGATTTCACCTTCTCCTTCTTTCCAACTTGGGGGTCCTAATAGTCTTATTTGTTGGCCTTGATTTCTTTGGAAATATTTGAAACCCCAAGAAATGAAAGAGTCAAGTATTAAAAAGTGTTTCTTTAATTTCAAATTTCAGCACTGGCTTAGACGTTAAAATAAAATGATTTGGAATAATACCTACAATCCAGATTCCAGGAATAATTTGAAGCACATTTGTTAATAATAATAACAATACTGATTATAATAATAATCTTTTTCTTTTCTCCACCTCTTCTCCCTGCAACCGCACCCCTCCACTGCCCTCCCTCTCATTCACACACATGTACTCTGTCTTACTCCTACTGACTTTCATTCCCCTTCTCTCCAGCATGTACCTCCACCTCTCCAGGCTCTTCTCCACCTGCTCTCTACTCTCACCACAAATCAAAATATCATCCGCAAACATCCGATAGTCCACGGAAACTCCCGTCTGACCTCGTCCGTCAACCTGTCCATCACCACTGCAAACAGGAAAGGGCTCAGAGCCGATCCTTGATGCAGTCCAACCTCCACCTTAAACCAGTCTGTCGTTTCTACTGCACACTTCACTGCTGTCACACTGTTCTCATACATGTCCTGCACCACCCTCACATACTTCTCTAAAACACCAGACCTCCTCATACAATACCACAACTCCTCTCTCCACCCTGTCGTACACTTTCTCTAAATCCACAAATACACAACTCATTCTGACCTTCTCTATACTTCTCTATCAATATTCTCAAAGCAAATAAGTCATCTGTGGTGCTCTTCCTCGGCATGAAACCATACTGTTGCTCACAGATGGTCACCTCTTCTCTCAGCCCGGCTTCCACTACTCTTTCCCATAACTTCATGATGTGACTGATCAACTTAATTCCCCTGTAGTTACTGCAGGTTTGCACATCTCCCTTATTCTTAAAGATCAGTACCAGCACACTTCTTCTCCATTACTCAGGCATCTTCCCACCTCCCAAATTCTTGTTAAACAATCTTGTTAAAAGCACAGTTTAAAGCGAGAATTAAAATGAATGGAATGGAAATGAGCTGACAGGTGAAAACCCTCATCTTTCTTGACGACCCATTTCATATTGTTCCACACAAACACACTCACACTCACATCCTCTGTTGCAGGATGTGGACAGTCTGCAGATTCATCTGGAGGAGGTTCGTTTCTTTGACCTGTTTGGCTACAGTGTGGATCAGCGAGCGTGGCTGTGCTTCATGTGCAACAACCCTGAGAAAGCCACAGGTACCTCCAATCTGTAAGCGTTTCTATGGTGACAGTTCAGTCACAGGAACTGGTTCAGCAGATGCTCCACTTTGGAAACGGTGATGTTTTCTGGAAAAAAATGTTTCTGTATGGTGTCTCCAGTGCAGTGCTTTCAGTAGGGTTCCGAATATGCTGACTTCAGCACATCATTCAGTATTGATTATTTCTCTCTTACAGAACAATATTGTGTGTGTGTGTGTGTGTGTGTGTGTGTGTGTGTGTGTGTGTGTGTGTGTGTGTGTGTGTATTTCACTAACGTACTGTACACCAGTCAATGTTTTACTGCAGGAACTTTCTTTCTTTCTTCTTTAATATTTATTTCTTTCTTACTTGTGTTCTTTACTTATTTATATATTTTTTTAATATTCATTCTTTTGTTCTTTTTTTCTTTTAATGATGATGATGAAGATGATGAGGGTATGGAAATGAAGAAGGAGGAAGCATAGTAAAAAAAAACAAGAAGGTAAAATGTATAAAAGAGATGTTGAAAGATGATGAAAGAGAAGAAGAAGAAGAAGATGTTGATGAAAAGGTAGCAAAAGGACAAAAAATTTGATGAGTTTAGAAGGGGGAAGGAGGGGAAGGAGGTAGATAATAAAAGAGAGGAAAAGAGTAAGATGATCATGACCTGATGATGAAGGAGAAAAAGTAAGAAGAGTAGAAAGAATAAAAGGAAAATGAAATTGCAGATGAATGAAAAAAGGGAAAAGGGGGAAGATAATGAGAGAGAAGGTGATGAAAGAGAGAAGAAAATGATTATGGTGTTGTAAAGAGGAGTAGAAGGAGAAAGACGATGGAAAAGAAGATGAAGAAGAAGCTGATGATGATGGAGAAGAAGCTGATGATGATGATGGGATGATGGTGGGGGTGGTGGAGGAGATTTAGAAGAAGAGAAACAAAATGAAGATTTAGAAGTTGAGGGAAGAGGAAGAAAATAAAGACAAAGATAAAGAAGCAGAGGAAAAAGAAAAACAGAAAACGAGAGCAAGATGATGAGAAAGAAGATGAAGATAATCGTGAAGATGAAGATAAATACGAAGAAGTGTGTTGTAGCAAAATTGTAGTAAAGTGTTGTGTCACTTTATTCTGCACACACACACACACACACACACACACACACACACACACACACACACACACATCGTCACCTTACACCTCTGAGTCATGACCCATCATCTGGCCAGGTGTTCACATATACCTCTGTGAAGATCCCAGGTCAGCAGTATCTTCATGTTTCTCCTCCTCTGCCTCAGTGTTTACTTTCACACAGCCATGTAACGAGTGATTTCCCTCACGCTGATCCAGGGCCTGGCTGAGGCATTCTCCATTCCACTGAGGAACCATAACACTGAGGAACCATAAAGCTGAGGAACCATAAAGCTGAGGAACCAGTGTTGGTCCTGGATTTTGTCCAAGTTCTCCATTTTCTCCTTGTTTGGTCTTAGTGGACAAAGTACCCACAATGCACTGTATGTGTTTAGTGTTAGTGTTTCTTTCTTTCTTTTTTTCTTGATTCTGTGTCCCCACTTTTTTCTTTCTTTCTTACTTTCTTTCTTTCTTTCTTCCTTTCTTTCTTTCTTTCTTTTTTTTCTTTTTTTTCTTTCTTTCTTTCTTTCTTTCTTAATTCTGTCTCCCCACTTTTTTCTTTCTTTCTTTCTTTCTTTCTTTCTTTCTTTCTTTCTTTCTTTCTTTCTTTCTTTCTTTCTTTCTTTCTTTCTTTCTTTCTTTCTTTTTTTCTTTTTTTCTTGATTCTGTCTCCCCACTTTTTTCTTTCTTTCTTTCTTTCTTTCTTTCTTTCTTTCTTTCTTTCTTTCTTATTTGACTTATTTAATGTGTATATTTTGATAATAAGTTGTGGTTGAAACGGCGCTGATCCAATCCCCATTACAATCATCAGACTCGAAACCGAGAGCAGATTAGCAGTTTATAAAGAAAAGCATATCGGATGAGTGTTGATGTTTTAGTGTGTGTATCAGAGAGGGAACGGAGCGAGGGAAAGAAGTCTTTTACATTTGTATTGTGGATTGTCATGACCTCTTTTCACTCTGATTTCATGTTATATTTTCAGGACCTGAGTTTATGAAGTTATATTTTGTTGTGATGATATAAAATGATATATTGTGTATCACATCATGTGTAATGACAAGCTCCTATTTTGTAAAATGCTATTAGTTGGAATCTGTTCCAGCTGAATTTAGACTGTAGGAGGAGAAAAATGTCGGACTATGAACAGGAACATTGAGATGATCTTGCTCTTGACCTGCTGTGTGTGAGGTTACATCAGAACCACGGTGAAATAAAAACAAGCTCAGAGTGTAATGTTTGGACGTAAAGCTTTCTATTGACACTATGAGTCGCCTTCACGTCATCACGTCGTCACGTCATCACGTCATCACTGTCACGCTGTCACTTCCTATTTCTCCAAAATCTGTACATGGAAAATCCTGCAGAAATCTGGCCGGACTGAGCAGGACTGTGTGTGCATCACATCCAAAAACTAATCTCAAAATATAGTCTTGGTATTCGTACACAGTCAGGTCAAAAGTATTGGGACACTTGACTTTATCCATTTGGTGTGTTAGTGCATTGAATCACCAATGACACAGTGCTTGTTCATGCAAATACTTACACTATACAGACAAAAGATTGTGGACACCTGACCATGAGTTTGGAATGTGCTTTTCGAACAGCCCATTATACATTTAGTCCCCTCTCAGATCCTCCTCTCTTCTGGAAACAGGATTTTGTGCAGATTTGAACTCATGCTAATGAACACCTGCAGTGCAGTCAGTGTTCACCCTCATCCCAATAGGTTTGAGCTTTGAGTGTAGGGACTGAGGTTTTAATAGGGAGTGTGTAATGTTTACAGGGTGTACCGACGGACTGAAAAAAGCAGCCGCCGTACTCAGGTAGCGTCCTGCCTCGTGACACTCTCACAACACACTCTTTATATCACGTTAGACCACATTTATTACGCGCCTCTGATTGGGCAGAAAGTATAAATTTAAAAGTCAGAGGTTTATGTTATGGTTTGTTGGTTGTAGCTTAGTGGTTAAAGCATTGGACTTTGGATCCAAAGGTTATGAATTTAAATCCTAGCCACACCAAACTGCAATTCCTGGGCCCCTGAACAAGGCCCCTAACAACACTGATGCTTAGTTGTATGAATAAGATAAATCACTCTGGAGAAAGGTGTCTGTCAAATGCTGATATAAAGACATTGTTTCTATAGCAACAGGACACATTGACATGGCAACAGATCGTTGAGAAGGTAACGTTTTCTCTAAGGAGACGTTTGTTTATTTATTTATTTACTTACTTACAAAAGGAGTCTCCAGTTTCAGCTGTACATTTAGCATTTTCTCGCCTTCTGACCTTTTGTTTTTCTTCTGAGACTGGGACCAACAGTTTATCACTCATATAAATGCTATTTGGTCAAAACCTTTGGGACACCTGCATTTTCCAGCAATATATGATTATTTTCCAAACTGTTACCACAAAGTATCAGACATCTTTGAATGCGGGAGCATGAAATTTTGCCTTGAACTAATTGTGAGGAATGTGAATGCGGACTGCACCCCAGGCCTCCTCACCTCACCTACGTCAGTACCTGAGTTTCCTTACACGCTTGTGGCTCTCATTTAAATCTCCAGAAACTCTAGTGGAACATCTTCGCAAAGGAGTGGAGGAACAGCAAATTCAGAGTCAACGTGGGTGTTCAAAAAGAAGCACTTGTTGATCTTATAGTAAAAGTGTCCACATACTTTTGCCATAGTGCAATCGTGAAATATTTTCTTCGTTATTGTGTGCTTCATCACATCACCCGGGTCTTGATTAGTGTCCTCTAACAGCACCACACACAGTCCGTCATGTGATACCAAATCTTCGGAATTTCGAACAGTCACGAATCCAGTCTTGGCGGCGTCTCGGTGCACGCGATCGAACCCCCGTGTGAGCCGCCCTTCAGACGTGACTTATTACACACGTGGCCTTGTTTTGAGGCTCACATACCATACATGTGTCCCAGAGTAACAGTTCTGGGTCTCCCTCGGTCTTGCTTCAGCATCTTTTATTCATTAGGATATAAAAGACAAAACTAATTTCGTAGTAAGAAAGTGGGGAAAGCACAAGCCAGAGAGTTCGCTTTCGTTTTTTCATTCCTATTTGTCACGCCTGTTTAAAAGGTTTATTCTGCAGAGACCTGGCGAGCACAGGCACAATCCTCCATAGGATCATGAGAATTTAACCTTTGGACAATACGTGTAAAATAGATTTTGTTTTTAGTGCAGAATATGACAGCTGGGTGGGGTTATTTTTTTATGTTAGAAAGTTCTTTACTGTATAAAAATGTACTTAATGTTGAATGTAGAAAAATGTAACACTCCACATCGCCCATTTATAGGAACCTGTTTCGATAATATGTTTTACTTCTGTTATTTTTTGCAATATTATACATTATTTTTTTCTACTTACAGATGAAGTGAATAACACTGATGATCTCCTGTTATTGGTTGGATAAAATTGATTTAAAATTGATGTTAGAAGCAGGAAAAATGGGCGTAAGGATTTGGCTGATTTGGACAAATTGTGACGTCTAGACGTCTGGGTCAAAGCGTCTCCAAAACTGCAGCTCTTGTGGGATGTTCCTGGTCTGCAGTGGTCAGTTCCAAGGAAGGAACAGTGGTGAACCGGTGACAGGGTCACGTGCAGCTGAGGCTCACTGACACACGTGAGGAGAGAAGGCTGGTCCATGTGGTCCGATCCAACAGACGAGCTCCTGTAGCTCAAACTGCTGAAGAAGTTAATGCTGTTGATGATCGACGGGTCACGACTGTTTTAGCAGTAAAAAGGGGACCAACACAAAATTAAGCAGGTGGTCATAATGCATATTTGATGTTGTAGAATCATTTATTCCTTAGGACTGCTTATGTACCCAATCTTTCAATCAAACTACTGATAAAAAAAACCCTCTAAATTCAGCTTCTATTCAACTATAGACCAATATCAATCCTCCCTTCATCTCCAAAATAAGGTACTGTAGTTTTGTTTTGTCCATTCATAGTGCAGTTGGTGCTGGTTAAAGCGGTAAATGACCTGCTACGTCTGAATCAGATTGAACTGAATATCTGAGAAACAATTTCCTGTTCTCACTTATGTTATAGTAGCTGTAAAAATTCATTTTCTCACCAGGCACTCTTTATCCTCTCTCTCTCTCTCTCTCTCTCTCTCTCTCTCTCTCTCTCTCTCTCTCTCTCTCTCTCGGCGCCATTCAATAAAGTGTTTCCCAAAAAAAAATAAGGATGAAAGATGAAGGTGACTGAAAATGTGAAGTTGGGGAAGTGGTAAAAGGTCATGGGTACAAATCCCATCACCACCAAGCTGCTACCGCTGGACCCTTGAGTAAGACCCTTAACACCTTAATTTCTCAGCTGTATATGTTCAAGTTCAAGTTTTTTTCTACAGCACTTTTCACAATGTACATAGTCTTAAAGCAGTTTTAGACAACTTAAGAACTAAAGGGAATGATGTGTGTTTATCCCTGATGATGATGATGGTGGTCTGAGGAAGAAACCTTGAGAGGAACCAGACTCAAAAGGGGAACCCATCCTCATTTTGGTGATATCAAAAGTGTAATTATAACTCATTTAAAACAATATATAAAAATTTATAGATATTTTTCCAAATGTAACAGCTTAACCTTCTCATATTTTTCATTGAAGACTCCGTCCATAAATGTTAACTTAGATAATATTGGTTTATTCTCCAACTGTTCTCTGTAGCTGAGCCTCTGGTCCTCAGGCAGTGTGTGTTCTGTGATGGAGGATTTAGTGTGCTTGGTAGTTTACAGAAATGTGCCTGATCCAGTACTGATCCAGATGTGTAATGAGATCTCTATGATAATAATAATCATATTTTTATGTATTTTATGTACGAACATAATATAAGGCTTTTTTCATCATACACCAACAATAGACAGTATAATGTTCACCTTACACTCACTACAAATCCATATCTTGTTTATCCCCATATCCAGCCTGTGTGCTGTTCGTTACGGTTTCGTAAATGTGGTTGAAATCATTGATGTGTAGCTGGAAAAAGTGGAGCTCCTGTCCTGCTAAACACAACCCAAAGAGTCAAATAGAGGATATTCTCAGCAGGGGGTTGTTGGAACAGAATGTAAAGGTCAGAGTTTTCCCTGAAGATGATCAGCCGTAAAGCAGAATCTGGGATTTCTGGAGAATCTCCATTAATCATACAAACAATGACGGACCGCCACGTATCCAGAATATCAACCCGGGTTTATAATTGCAGCATATCTAGGGAGGTAACGCATGTCCTGTGATGTACACAGTTTATTAGTCTTCATTCTTGGTATGGGGGGGAATCAAACACTAAGTGTTCTGTTGTTCTAGCTGTTTCAGGCCAGCATGGAAACGGTGCTGGTTAAAGGGGTAAATGACCTACTATTGGCCTCTGTTTAGGCGACCTTTAAGCTGGATCTTCATCTTCGGGCAAATCTGGCATGTAGGGTGAGTGCGGAAGTGAGATCACGTTGTTTCCGGGGAGAATTTCCGAGCTCACGTGGTCAGAACAGTACCAGTTGCTCGATGTCTTTAGGCACGCTGACTTATGAAGGTCTGTGCTCCCTGTGACTGCGAGTGCAGCCTTGTGCTGCCATCTCTTGGCGTGTTACAAAACTAGTCTAGAAATCATAGCTATATATAATTACATTCAATGTTCTAGAATGTCTATGAATGTTCATTACATTACTTATTCTATAGCCGCGCCGTTTTTTTTATTCTGCAAGGTGGATGTAGAGCATTTGGTGTACACAACCCTGGGAATGAGCTGTTACTATAGAAACAATCAGGTGTTAGAATGGTTAGAATGCATTCATGTAGGCTCCTGTTAGAAATCAACTCCTGACCAATCAGAATTGAAAATTCAACAGCACTGTTGTATAAAACTATAGTAAAATTGTGGTTTGGGGGATTTCATTGTTGGCAGCTTGGCATCATTGTTTCAGCGTATCCACATGCAGCCAAACACTTTTTTGAACCTTGTCTTATCCAGGCAGCTGTCTGATTTTTTGCTTGTCCATCAGCGAGCCAAAAAAAAGTTCTGAATTCATCGTGAAGCACAAATCCCTCTAATATCTATTCTCTCTCTGGTGAGAGCAGTGAATATTCTGAGGTTCTAGTCAGTACTGATCATGCTGACTGCGCATACAAACATGTTGTGCCAGACGACTGTCCATGAAGAGGCGAAGCGTAGAACATGAGTTGATGTGGTCATAAAATTAGCTCACTATGCAACATTTATTCGTCTGAGGCTGTAGCCGGGGAGGTGTCTGGCCTGTCCACAGAGACCAAGTGTAGCTGCCAACCAAGCAATTGTCAAATCCAAATTGACTGGAATAAACATAGACAGAATTACCCACTGTAAATGCCATGTTTTCTATAGCAGGTGGTGGTAGCCTAGTGGTTAAGGCATTGGACTTTGGTTCCGGACTTTGGTTCAGGTGGTTGTGGGTTTGAATCCTGGCCTTACAAGGCTACCACTCTTGGGTGCTTGATCAAGGTCCTTAACCCCCATGGATGGTCCCAAGCCTGGCTGTGAAATAAGGAAGATGGGTGTTGGGGTAGGAACCTGTAACAAACTGGGGAGAAAGCCTTACTTGCCGTTTCATGTGCTTCCCCTGGTTAAACGCACATTCCTTATATATAAAGAAGAAAAGTATACTTTCTTATTTGCTATTTGGACTCCTACTTACTAGTTGTGTGAACTGAACTAATGAATAACGTCTGTATCAAAAACAGCCCTGGTTTGGTCCCGATTACGACATCAGCGATACCTTTCTCTTTTTAGGATCTATATTAAGAAGAATTCAGGGCTGCTTGCCTGCAGCACAGTGGCACAAGATTAAATAATGTTTGAATGTTCTGTGCGAAAAGCCGAGGACTATGAGGAGGAGGTTTCTGGCAGCGCAGCGTCTCAGTGTTTGGTAACCATCATAGATTATTCTTACTTAATCGTAAACAGGGATATCAAAGAGAGCGTCAGATTCTCATCTGCTCTCCTCATTGCTGCAAAAAAAACCCCTGATGCACACAATGGGGTGCTTTGTGCCGTCCTGGAAGAGCTGTAACTTCGCTTCCTGTTTTACGGGAATTGGCCAATGAGGGCATTTGGCGGCACGCTTTGTCGGCTCGCTGCTTGGGTAACACAGAGCGAGCAAACACACAGAGGAGACAGTGGGCAGAGCATGTCCTGTCTTAGTCTTAGTCAACTCAGACACAGGTTTGTATCACAGTTTACTATTTTCCTCCAAAGTGACCGTGTTCTGATCCACGCCACATTCGTGTGTTCAGGGTTTTAGATTTTAATGTATTTTAATTTTAAAGGTTTGTGAAACTACAAATATAAAAACTGCTATTAGAGATTTTATTCTGACGTTGTATTTGGATAAAGGCAGGTTCTTTAAACGTGCGTTACATTTGTCAACAAGTAGCTTTGCAGATAAATTCTTCCTTTGCATTGTTTTTGGAAAGCTGTGGTCAGAGATAATACAGCACCCCCTAGAGCATAGAGAGTTAAAGGCCTTGTTTAAGGGCCCCAAAAGTGGCAGCTTGGCGATACCAGGGGTTGAACCCCCAACCTATTAACCACTTCAAGTGTTGGATGATGTTTCAAATCAGGGGTTCAAACGCAAACATATAAGAGGCGGTATTATAGCATTTTGAGACTTGCTCTGCTTACAAGAAAGTACTTCATTTATCTACATTTACACACTGTCGCCTTCAAAATAGTCCCCTTGCACAGCAATACAGCCCCCCAGCGTTCTTCTGGAATGTGTCCTGGAAGTCGTCTTTCCGAAGTTTGTCAAGCACCTTCTGTTATTTGAGCTGGATCTCCGCAACGGTGTGTCAAAATGTCAGTATTTAAGCTGGACCTTCATCTTTGGGAAGAGGGCAATTTTGATATTGTAACGCGATCCACAAACCTGCGCCTCTTTATGTGGTTTAGATATTTCCAAATCCCACAGCACTGCTGCAATTGGCTGCAGAATGAAATATGGCCCATCTGCTGTTTACAGTATGTATTATATTTTTGTGTACAAGGATTTCTTGGGATTATTTTAATATTCATATTTGGGCTCTAATTTTCGAGCATTTTATTGGCATAGGCCTTTTTTTCAGACTTCACCTCAGTTCCATTGAAAGTCTGTGTAATGGTCTTAAACAAGTTCTTCACAAAAGAAGGATATTACATGTTTTTTTAATACAAAACAGTGATTCATAACATCAATGCATTTGAAGAAATCGTTTCCGAATAAAGTAGAGAATCATGTTTTTGTGAAATAGTAAAAAGATGAAATCTTATTTTTTCAGAGGTGAATCAAGACGGCCAGCCGCTCATCGAGGGCATGCTGAAGGAGAAACAGGTGCGCTGGAAGTTTATCAAACGCTGGAAAACACGATACTTCACTCTGGCCGGTAACCAGCTCCTCTTCAGGAAAGGGAAATCTGTAAGTGTCTCCTAAACTAGGGGTCCAAAAGTACCAGGAGTATTCATCATCATTAAAACTGTTTAAAGTTACAAAGTTGGTGGATACCTGACCATAAGATTGCTTTCTGAACATCCAACTCCACATTTGCTGTTCTGGGAAGATGTTCCATCCGATTTTGGAGTGGTCTTGTGAATATTTCTGCCCCTTCATCCACAAGGGCCGTAGTAAAATCACGTACTGATGTAGGTGAGGTTCAAAGGTGTTTAGCAGGGTTGAGGTCAGATTTCTATAGCACTAAATCCTCCACTCAACCCAAGCATATCCCAACCATATCCAGGTTCAAGTGAAGGTTACATTTCATGCTACCACATATAAAGAAGTCAACAGTGTATTTCCAACTTTGTGGTAACAATTGGGAAAACAACCACATATGGGTGGAATAGTCAGGCGTCCCAATACTTTCCCCATATACTGTATAGGTCAAGTCCAAAATGACAAAATATTAAGATTTTTAGATTCTAAACAGCAAATTTTTTTCAGGAAATGAGCAGTGGTCCCCAAACTTTTTTGCGCCATGGAACCAGTTTAATCAGACAATATTTTCATGGACCGGCCTTTAAGGTGTGGCAGATAAATATAACAAAATAAAATGATACGACCATAAACCTGGTATTTTCTAAATACAGTATAATAATAAATGAGAATCCACTGTGTTGAGTTTTGTTCATTTTGCTCGCTTGGGGGGGTTTGAATTTAGCGGTAATGTATTATGTGTTAGCGGCTGGAGCCCCTTTAAGAAGGTATCGGATGGAGGTAAGACATGTGACCGAGGCATCATGACATGAATCAAGAGTGAGTCATAGACAGATGTCCAAATGTGCTCATCTGTAGGGTTTCCCAGTCAAATGTGTACCATTACTACTGTCACCTCCCACACCACTCTCATGACATGGTGTGTTTTTGTTTCTCCAGCTTCTCAAAACTGAATCACGATGAAAATCCAAGTCAACTGATGCGAACTCCCAACACTCAATAAGCTCTAACGTACTAGAGCATTTATTAAGCCCTGAATGTAATATTACAGGATGCGGTATTAGCCCCTGGGGTACTCTCAGATCCAAAGCACGATTGCTATAATGCATGACTCATAGTTTTTCATGCGGAAAGATGGAAATCAGCGTTCGGGGTAGCTCGAAAATGGGGAGAAAATGAAAAACAGGAAAACTAGGGAAGGCTGCACTATGATTTAACAGTGCGTTTTGATTTAACAGCTGAGCTGCAAGCCAACGGTGGAGGGGGTAAAACTCCAGCTCGGAGCAAAAGGCACAAAATAAAGGTTTACTAATGAAAAGCATGCCGGGAAAACAGAGGGACAACAAAAAGCGATTGAGGTCAGTTTGTTATGAGTGTAGACAAAATGCCAAATCAACCAAAAGTCAGCATTATGGAGGAAATTGGGGAAATGTATTCAGCACAAGTTTAAATGGAAAACAAATTGTCTCGTTTTTTTATTCTGTTTGGGCTACAATATCGAGCTAGCCGGTTTTATTTATTCACAACAGAAAAACTATATAAATGATAAACTACTGGGGAAGTAATTTAGAAAAAAAAGAAACTTACAAGCCCTGATCTGCATACAAGTTGACTTTGCGGTTTACAATTACACACTTTGTTAACATTTACAATGTTTACAGGCAAAAGCCGACGTTTCGTTCTCCAATCCCGATCTTTTTCTATAATTTTATTTGAGTTCAGCTCGACAGGCTTTGCCGTTTGACGAAGCGCAGCGTGTAATGGACAGGACTCTGGAGAGTGTTGAGTATCAGTGTGGTTTATGAACGAATACAAAACGCCAGCCGAAGTGCCAAAAACACAAAATTAACCGTGCAGTGGGAAAAAAAGCGACACGGCCAGAACAGTAATCCAGAGAACAATCCAAAACACAGACGAGTCCACGAAGATCACCACCACTGTCCTGATTTTTTCCAATAACCAATCATTGCTTAGCATCATTCCCATTAACCAATCACTGGTCACTCCTTTATACTTTATTTTACACCTCAATGTTTTTGGACTAAAGACGTCATTCTATAATAAATAAGTTATAACATTTTCTTTTCTGCTCTGATTGAACCTTGTTTACTTTGTTTCCATGTAACCTGATTTGTAATTCGGTACTAATTTTTTTGACTCCAAATGAATATGCTAAAATTTGCTCTACGATGTGATCCGGCCATTTGAAGTTATATTTCAATAACACACACAACTCATACTGGGTCAGAATTCGCAAAAGGAATGGTGTGAAAGTAAAACCCTTTGATGTACAGGATATACCAAAAGTATTGGGACACCTGACTTTTACACCCGAACGTGGTTCTTCCCCAAAGTGTTACCACAATTATATAAGATGTCTATTAAATAGGTAGCATGACATTTTTTCTTCATGTGAACTAGGAGACCCAAACCTGTTCCAGCCAGCTCCATGAAGATATGCTTTATATGCGTTTGTACACCAGTAATGCGACATCATTCTTTACTGTCTTTCTCTTGTATCGGTACTTCGCTGAAGTATTTCTGTTTAAAGTCACATATCTTTACTCAACTACATTTTGTGAAATCAGTCGTTTCTTTTTTATTAATTTTGGATGCAAACGTAACTGTCCAAGTCACCAATCAGGGTCGAGCGCATGCTCTGTTTTTGTGTTCTGATCGGCGCTTGGTGTATCTACTGATCACCAACATACCGTTGAGCATCAGTTCAACATCAAGCAGAACATTTAGAGAGGAATAAATGATGAAGAAACTCCAGACTTGAACTCACCACAACACACGTGGGAATATTCAACATGTTCCTGATCATTGTAATAGAAATCAATCAGTGTTTGAGTCTTTAATATCATTCTATTAATAGATCAGTGTGCTGAGAGTCACATTCGAGTCTTTTCACAAAACTTTTATACTTTTTTTTAAGTGAAACTTTTACTTTTACTAGAGTCACATTTTACTGATTGGATCTATTGGAACTCGATTACATGGTTTGTGTACTTCGTCCGCTTCTGTTGTAGAGTATGAAAGATCTTGAGGGTTTTGTGAGACTGTGAACAAAAGCAACAGTTGACAGTTTTCAACAAAGCAAACCAAAACTATCTCAAACCCACAAACCGCTTCCCAGTCTCAATTCCCATGGTTCTAAGATCCAAAGTTTTCACCAGACGTTGGATCGTAAACTCTGTGAATTGGATTCTAGCCTGTAGTGGTTTGCAATATTTGCCCTTCATGTGCTCTGCTGCTCTTACACCAATCTTCTCTTGTGGAAGTTCCTTTGAGGAACAGTGTGTACACTTAGTGTTGTTAAGGACACGAGGTAACACAGAACAGATCCCTCAGTGTGTGAGAGCAAAGAGGGAGAGAACAGTGTTTCAAGACCCACAAAACATCACCAGATGCATATCTTTATATATTTATAGGGATCAGAAGTTCTTAAAGTAGAGTGTCAGTGAGTCTAGGATTTTATTTTATTTTATTTTTTTATGACAATTCACCATAATCTATATTATATATATTTATCCTTAATTTGTTGTAGTTATTTGCCTCTTTGTCTGGTTACTTGAATTGAATAGGTTCGATCCAAACCTCAGTAACTCAGAAAAATATGATGAATATTATCTTTGGCTGAATATGTTCTATCACTCGAGATAGATACTGGGCTCCAATGGCCTGAAGGCTGAAAAAAACCCAGACTATTACTGAACACATTGAAATAATATTTAAATAGTTGGATTTTGTTCACGAATGTAATCTGTGTTGATACGGCGCCATCAGGTTTTAGATGTTTTTTACGTTTAATGCGGTTGCCGGGTTGAACAAGTTTACGAATCCCCTGAGAACCTGAGATATAGCTTCAGATTATCACTTTTTAATTAGACCTATGGAGTGAGCCGACCTTTACACAATTTACATGGAAGCTTTGCTGATGTGGTTTCTTGAAAATACGCACCAACAAAGCAACTTTTTTCTCAAATAACCTATAAGCCAATCAGCTTCCACAGTGAAGCCCCGCCCCTTTTCATTTTATCTTTTAATAGTTTCTTGATTTGTTTCCTTTTGGAGAACATCTGGAGATGCTTTTCCCTGACTTACTGTTTAGTTCAACAAAGATTTAATTTGAGTTATTTTATGTAAAATCCAATTCACAAATGCACAATATGAGCAAAATATTTGGGACACCTGACTTTTCCAACCGTAAAGGGATTCTTCCCCAAACTGTAACTACAAAGTTACAGGTACAGAATTGTGTAGAATGGCTTTGTATGCCAGTGTATTCAAATTTTCCTTTCACTTGAACTAGGAGACCCAAACCCAAATCTTCATGAAGCTATGGTTTACATGGGTTGAAGTGGAACATCAGCGACAAGGGTCTCTGAAATCAACCCTACTGAACACCTTTGGGATAAATGTGAACACTCAGCACACCCTAGGCTCCTCACCTCACCTACATCAGTACCTGTCTTTCCTAACACCCTTGTCGCTGAATGAATCTCCACAAGAACACTTCAAAATCCAGTAGAACATCTCTCCAGAAGAGTGGTGGTTATTATAAGAGAAAACGGGGGCTCAATGTAGAATGGGCTGTTCAATAAGAAGACTAGACCAATCTTATGGTTGGGTGTCCACAAACTTTTTTTGAGTTATTTATGTTGGACACGATGAAGTCTTTCCATTGCCCTCACAAGTCCTGAAACACTATCTCTACATCATTAATGTGGTCCACCAACTGTCTAACACCCATTATTTTTATTTCCAATCTGCTTTATTGCAATTGACTTTAAAGTTTGCTGGTATTCCATCTCTAGGTTATTTAATCCAATTTGGTTCCTCTGTTCCCTGACCCAGAAGGATGAGCTGGACAGCAACACCATAGAGCTAAGCAAAGTGCAGAGCGTGAAGGTGGTGGCGAGAAAGCGGCGCGACCGCAGCCTGCCTCGGGCTTTCGAGATCTTTGCGGACAACAAGACGTATGTGCTGAAAGCAGAGGATGAGAGGAATGCGGAGGAATGGCTGCAGTGCATCAACGTGGCTGTAGCGCAAGCCAAAGAGCGCGAGAACAGAGAATCTACGACGTACCTGTAGGGGGAGCAGGAATGAACCGAGAGTCTACGACGTACCTGTAGAGGGAGCAGGAGTGAACCGAGAATCTACGACGTACCTTTAGGGGGAGCAGGAGTGAACCGAGAATCTATGACGTACCTGTAGGGGGAGCAGGAGTGAACCGAGAGTCTACAACGTACCTGTAGGGGGAGCAGGAGTGAACCGAGAGTCTACAACGTACCTGTAGGGGGAGCAGGAGTGAGCATCAAGAGCTCTATAAAGAACCATTAGTACTGGTTGACACTGGTGAGATGAGGTTTCGTGTAAATCCTCAACACTGGCAACCTTGTATCCTTCAATGTATATATTGAAGATGATAAAAAATCTGTCTGTGTACCCCAAACCAAAATTGTCGTGAGGCAGAAAGATGCCTTTTGAGGTAAAAGACGCTGTGGTTTCAATTCCTACCCATCAGACGGTTGATAAACTGAACGTCTGACCACTTGTGTTGGGTCTGCATATTATATCAATATTAGCCGCTAGCGGGATCAGCGTACAGAGCTTCAGCATGATTTCCAGGTGTATTGTTTGTGTGTTTGTAGCTAGTAGACATGGAAACATATTTGAAGGGAAGAACTCATTTTTGAGAATGTCCATCAGGACTTAGGATCCTGAGTCTAGATTTAGGAATTACAGGATGCTAATCCTCTCACCGCCAGGTGTCTCATTTAGCAGCCGGGGAGTACATTGTGTCACAGCACGCTCCCTCCGAGCTTTCAATGATCTTTAAATCCAGCTTGATCCTGTCACAGAGAACACACCGTCTCCATCTCTGTGTCCGTATCTCTTTATTAATCGCACTCTCAAGACACTGGATGTTCTCGGGGATGATTTGAGGTTCTTTCTCCGATAGTTGAATGTTAGGAGTCGTATCATGCTAATGCTAATACATCAACTTATCGACAGACTGTCAGGCATTCATGGGAGGAGAAGACATTTTTCTTATTAAAAAGTAATATTTTAGGACCACAAACTATGTAAATTCTCACAGTGGTCTTAGCCACTGTCTTTATATAGCTCATGGGGTCACATTGTGCCCGTAATGTAATATTTATTACGGAGGGTATCAGTATATGGACTTCATTTTGCTTGTCATTTTCATGGTGACCCAAGTGTAGTGTAGTTGTGTTTTGCGTCATTGGATGTATATAGTGATTCAGTTCAGACCATAATAAATAAAATTAGCCAAAACGTGGAAGCTGAAACATATAAATGTGCCTGTATGGATGAATACATGTAAACCACAGCACTCTGTCTGGTCTGAGATAGCACATACTGACAATTTGAAGACGGAACCAGCTGAAGCTGGTGTCAAGAAGAATATAAATACTAAAAAAACTATAAGGTGTGCAGGGTAACACTGGTAACTCTGAGGTGTTTCTTTAGATCTTGGTCCAAAACTCTGAATGTTGAAGACTAAAAAAATGTCTAATAATATCAATCATCTCGACACTCAGGTTCCTGCAGCCATGATGGATTAACGCTTTCTTTGCCTAGCAAGTCAAATTAATAAACACCATCAAGGATCACGCATATGTATAAAGTGTGTATGTGTATAATACTGCATACACGGTGAGGTCAAAAGTATGCGGACACCTGGCCATAAGATTTACATGCTTTATGAACATCCCATTTGACACTGAGGCGCACTTTGCTGTTATAATAATACAGTTTATTGGAGATTTGTGTGAGATTTCATTCAGCCACAAGGGTGTTAGTAAAGTCAGGTACTGGTGTAGGTGTTGTGAGGTAAAGAGGCCCAATGGTGTTAAATAGGTTTGAGGTCAGAGCTCTATAGAAGACCATCTTCCACTCCAACCCATGTAAAGGATATCTTCAAGGAGCTGGCTTTTTCAAGTGAAGGGAAAATTTCATTCTACCACCTCTAATGAAATTCGATACAATTGTGTGCCTCCAAGTTTTTGGTAGCAGTTTCCGGGAAGAACCGCATGTGGGTGTCCCAATACTTATGGCTATACAATATCAAACTTTTTAGAGATTTCTGGAGATTTAGAAACAATCGTGTTCATGCTCGTGCCTATTGATTAGCAGGACGAAGGGGTTCAAGTCCCAGTTTCGCTACAAACTCAAAACAGGGTTTGAGAAAATGAACCCGTTGCACCTTATTAAAATACAGTGCGTGCATAAACATCATAAACAAAGCTGTTAACCCAGAATGCTGTATATTTGCTGTATGGTGCATTTTTGCCAGTGAACATATAGTTGTTGTTTTTCTTCTCGTTGTAAAACCACAGTACTTTTGGCAGATATTTAATAACATTAACATAAAAAAAATCTTCCACACTGTAAATCCGCAAGGCAACAATATGGAATTTCTCCCCATAATGAAGTGTTTGTGGTGAACCTGAGCATGCGAGCATCGTTCCATTCTCCTTTAATGTTCTACGCGTGGCAAAGAACCGTGTGAGGAACCTGGTGAGGTGTGTTACCTAAAATAAAACAAATCACAATTTTCGTAACGACGAAAACTTCTAGAGCTTTTCAGCACAAGATGAGTTCACAGCTGTATTTACAGCTGCTTCAAGTGTTTTGTGGATCCAGCTGTAAGAAAATATCCTGTACATGGTGTGGAATAGATGGAAGATCTCCTGCTACAAAGCTCTGACCCATAACCCTGTTGAATTACTAAATGTGAGCGCTGACTGCACTTCCAGGCCTCCTCACCTTCTCACCTACATCAGTACCTGACTTTACTCACACTCATGTGTCTGAACAATTCTTCACAGATCTCCACAAAAATCTAGTGCAAACATCTTCCCAGAGGTTGTTACAACAGAAAATAAGGAATAAATGTAAAATGAGGAAAAAAAAAAGCATAAAAATCTTATGAACTGGTGTCCACATACTTTTGGCCATTCGTGGAGCTAAACTTCTTATGTATTTAGTCGAAATCTAGTTTTCTCGATTACTAGAGCTCAAACCTGATAACCTTTGACCTTCACTGTCTGCACTGCTAATTATTATTATTTTTGCACATTTTTTTTGGCGTGTTTTCTTTATTTCTACACAAAGATTCGCCCGAACGACGTTTATTATTGTTCTGGGGTTTTTTTGTTTCTTCTGTCAATAATCTTGTTCCATGTCAACTTCTGCGTAAACAGCTGTACAAATATTTGTCCTTGTACACACCTAATGCAGTCCAACCCGCGTCTCACCGTGATGGACGATGGACATGTTCTGTCTCTAGGAATGAGACAAAGGTTTATAACCAAGCAACTGTTTACTGCGAGGTGGAAAAAAAAGGTTTGTACTGATCCTTTGAACAAATGATTCTTTTTAAAGGTTTTCGAAAACGTGTTGAAAATAAAGAGAAACACTTACGTGGTCACGTATAATAAACGTGTTGTATATCATGTCATACGGCTTTTTTGTATGAACACCGCATTTTTCTTCGTTTCTTTTCAACGCAAATACAACAAACGTACGATCCTGAACTAAAGGATGGAGCCATTTTCATGACAAAAATTCAAGAAAAGGTTTGATTTTCTTGTCACAATGAAAGACATGAAACGTGGAAATGTGAGGTCAGGGCGACGAAGGTTTTTTTATTGCTGTTCCATTGTTTGTTTTTTTTGGGATACAGTCGACCCCCGTTAATTCGAAACTCACAGCTCGGTTCCCGTATGAAACCGGGCTAACGGCAAGTTGTGGATCCTCTCAAAATCCGCGGGACGGAATGTCCAGAAATGTGGAGCAATGGACCATTTCTGTCCATTGCTCCACGTTTTCTGTTGAGTCTGCTTTTGAGTCTGCATTGAAAAGGTACTGACTTACTGACGTAATGTCTGGATGAATTCACTAAGGTACCGCGGGGGGGCGTCCAAAATTAGAACGTAACCTCGGCGAGTTCCACGGGTCCACTGTATTCGCCGTTTCATGGCGTTGTGCGGG
>MU567224.1:3601194-3633694 GCA_024362625.1 Silurus asotus | reverse complement strand
AATAGTGGAGAACTGGCAACAGGGTCGTCGACGGCCGAGTTTCATCAAATTTAAAACTAAATTAAAGTCAAAAAGTGGAAGCTCAATAGATAAGATGTTGATTAGAAGGTCATGGGTTTAAATCCTTGCACCACCAAGTTACCACTACTGAGACCTTGAGCAAATCCTATAACCCTCAACTGCTCAGCTCTAAAACTGAGATAACTGTATCTCGCTCTAGATTAGGGCATTTGCCAAATGCCATAAATGAAAATGATTTGAATTGTGCAAGACAGACAGACATACAGACAGACAGACAGACAGACAGACAGACAGACAAACAGAGGACATCTGGTGGTTGTTTGAAGGTTCAGACCAAAACCCGAATGTAACCACAAGATTTCTCTTGATTTACTTGAAAAGAACTCAGATAGTTATTACGGCAGTAACCACGACGGCCACATGACAGACATTAAAGATTTGTAGCTCAAGCTTTAATGAGCCGAATTACACATCATATTACAGCTGTACACATCTGACACACATTCCTTCATGAAGAACAATCACTTGGCTGTTTGTCAATGGTGAAATGTGCCAGGTCTTGACATATGGTTGAACAAAAAAACATTATTACACATTAAAGTCTAAAAAATACCACAGGTTTGTGTATTAATACACTTTTTCTTCTTTCTATAATAATAATATATTTTATTATAAAAAATGTATTATTGTTGCTACTGTAAGCTTTTCTGTGAGGCGTTTATTTAGCCTGTGCTGTATGGAAGGAGTCTCCAGTGTCAATTGTCAATAAATTGGAAAGGATGAGAGGTTATTATAACAGCAAATTAGGGACTAAACATGGAATGTTTAAAAAGACTTTTTAAAAGTCTTAAAAAGTTTAAAATTCCGGTATAGACCACGCCCATTTCTGGTTTTTGATCTTGATTGGAAAAAACAAAAAAACAAATAAAAAAAGTTTACGTTTGAACGAATAAACATCTGTGTTATTAAGATCTTTCATTCTAGTTTAGATCTTCTACTTCTTTGGAGAACCCTGTGAGAACCCCGCTGAACCCTTCCTGTTACATCAGCGTTAAGGTATTACTGTAAAGCGTGACGTGAAAGCATGACATCTGACATCGAAAAGCGGATACTTCATTCCAGAGCCTTCCAGATGTTATGAGATGGAACAGATGAGCAGCGTATTTGATGTGCCAGAGAGATGTTTAGCTCACGAGTTGCCGAATCCACCTTCTGAAATGTGAGGGAAGTGAATTCACAAAAACACTGTATTAATTCTACAGTTTTCTGGTTCAAGCTCATTATCTTCTGTGTAATCTTCTGTATCTGAGTCCAGATGTGTTATATAGGGTTTTTTTTATATGCTATTTTTCTTTCAGACTCATCTGTATGTTTAAAATGTGTCTCTAAGGAATTCTGGATGTTATGCCCTGATCGAGGACGAGTCTCTGCTGTTCATTTCAGCATTTTAATGAAAAAAAACACAAAAACCAATTTCACATAGCGGACTTTTGGCAGGATCAAATTCCTCCATGTTAATTTGACAGTGTTGAATCACAAAACCTGGTCCAACATCATCAGCACACGTCCTCCAGAGAGCTTCACCAGTACCAGCCAAGAGACATCTGATACATTTTTTTGTCTGGGTTTATGCAAAATCGTCCTCATGTGCTGAGGCATGTGTGGTAGAAAGTGCAGCCAGAAAGATAAGAAAAAAAGCATTGGATTGAGAGATCAAATTGAGAAAGAAGTAAAGGTGGAAACATGTGACTTTATAAGCAGCTGTAAAAAAACATAAAAAAAAGAAAAAACATGAAGAAAGACTTGATATTGAGCAGAACTTTCAATAGTACAAGGCACGTGTTGTTTTTCTTTAGTCTATAGTCTAAATCTTCATTACATGGGTACGGCCATGATGATTGGGTCATCCAGCCAGATGTGGTTCTTCCCCAAACTGTTACCACAAACTTGGATGCATAGAACTGTACAGGACCCTTTTATATGCACTAGCGTGAAACCTTCCAGGGGACCCAAACCTGTTCCAGCATGACAATGTCCCTGTGCACAAAACCAGAAGATCTCCATGAAGATGTGCTTTACATGGTTTGATGTGGAAGATATTGAGTTCCTATTATAGACCTTAACACTATTGAACACCTTTGGGATTATTTTTTCATGCTGACTGCACCCCCAGACTTTGAATTACTAGACTTTACTAACACCATTGGAGCTGAATTTGTAGGAGGTTATTATACCACCAAATAGAGACTAAATCAGGAATGTTCAACAATGAACATGCAAATCTTATATTGCGACAGTGCACAAAACTCCAGCTTTGTGAAGATATGCATTACCTGGGTTGGAGTGGAAGATCTTGAGTGACCTTCTCTAGAGCTCTGGCCCTCAAACATACTGAACTTCTTTGCGGTTGAAAAAGGTGCCATAAGGATGGAAAAAGCCAACACTACACAATCATATAGAAAAGGAGAGGAGCGATGAACGCAATGGATTTCAGTGCGGATTAAGAAGAAACAAGGAACAAATGAGATAAGAAGCAGCATATGTTTTCACTCAGGTCCTCTTCTGGCTGCAGGTTTCTCAGCAGTGTGTGTAATTTACTCCGGTTTCTCTTTAATATGCCTCTGAGCTTTGGGGTGAAGTTGCGGCTCCATCGAGGGGCACTGACACTTAACACTCCAACGCCGAGATCTTCGGTGTCACTTAAAGTTCATCGGATTTTTTTTTTGTTTGTTTATTATAATGCAGAGGTGGCAAAAGTATACACGTCCTTCAGATACTGATGTTTTAAAAGACTCTGGTAAAGTAAAGAAGTTTGGGCTCTGATATGTACTTAAGTCATATAATCTCAATTGTTGTTACCTAATGAATGTATCCAGGTTGAAGATCCACCATATTGAACACAAGCAGAGAAAAGATGATGATGATGATGATGATGATGATGATGATGATGATGTTGATGATATTTAGGTGATCAGGAAAGTCTCTGTTTTCAGTCATGTTCTCACCACTGACTCCCTCTGTCTCTTTCCCGTTAACCCCAGACTTCTTACTGTCTTCTGTCTGCTCTTTGTGAGCTTCATAATCTAGTCTACGTCTGTGGTGTGAGAGAGACAGGAAATGATTCACCAGTGGACTGAAAAAGCTGCAAAATGACAGGAAACAGGTCGATGTGCTGAAAACGGTGCAGTGAGAAGAAAAAACATCGATCATGTCGCCAAACAGATTAGAACTAAAGCCTGTTTTGAAAATGTCAGAAGTAGAAAGTACAGATATTTGTGTAAAAATTGTAATACAGTAAAGTAAAGAACTGATTCCAGAAAAATCTACTTAAGTACAATAACAAAGTGGTTGTACTTCATTATTTTCCATTTCTGTTGAATTTTTGACTTTGTTATTTAATGTTTATTTGTGGACCGGGATTTGCGTTAATCCAGATGCAGGTCAAGATCCCTAATGAATAATAGCTGCTGTTGGATCACAGATGTTGAGCCATTTTATGAGTTGCTCAGTAGCTCCTAGTTTTATAACCACAAATGACTGTAGAAGACTGTAGAAAGAACATCACTTATAATCACACACTCCAGTACTCATGTTAGTTCTCTCTCTCCAGTGTTCTGTAGTGTTTAAAGACTATAATCACACTCTTGATGTCACCCAAATGAGGATGGGTTCCATTTTGAGTCTGGTTCCTCTCACGGTTTCTTCCTCATAACATCTAAGGGAGTTTTTCCTGGTCACAGTCACCACGGCTGCTCATCAGGGATAAACACACACCATTTACCTGTTGATTTCTGTAAAGATCTTTTGAGACAATGTCTGTTCTTAAAAGCGCAATAGAAATAAACTTGACCAGACAGAATCCTGGGTTGAGTGCAGGATAGTCTTTATGATTACCGAAGCAGCTCAGAGGATCAAAAGGATACAATCGGTTTCCTTTTATCTTATAAATGTCGTGTAAATTTCAGACAACATGGGGTTTGTCTTTTTTTAGTCCAAATTCTTTGTTCAGTATCAGAATCGGTCTGAGGTCTGATGTCCTCTACGGTCTGTTATATCCATATGTTGTGTATCTGATTGTACGTTTTGGTACAGTAAAGTTCGATTTAGAAAATCCTCGAATAATGATAGAAAATTTCATGTCATGTCGTCGATCTCATTTATTTTACCAGATGACCAGATTTTCCCTCTGACTGAAATCTGCTTGAAAACCTCATATTAATGTATATTTTTAGTAACAAACACAAGCAACACAATATGGGTATAAAAATCTGGAATTCTCCTGACCATCCACTTATAATAGGTGGTATAACCTTCAAAACAGTCCCCTTGTACAGCAATACAGCGCCCCCAGCGTTCCTGCCACTTCTGGAACGTGTAATTCACGTGGAGCTTCACAACGGAGTCTAAACGATGGCCCTTGAGCTGCATCTTCATCTTCAGGAAGAAGCTGAAGTCCGCAGAAGGCAAATCTAGCGAGTAGAGTGGATGCACAAGATCTTATGTCTTCCACTGATGTTCGCCAGAACCATCCTACAGCCTGCTTCTCTTCATCTTCAGGAAACCACATCTTCTCTAGATGTAAAATCTCAACGTACAAATAGTAGACAAATTGTAGACCATAACATTTGTATGAACTTCCTAAATATGTCATTCCACATTCGCTGTTATAATGACCTCCATTCTTCTGGGAAGATGTTCCACTAGATTTCGTGGAGATTTGACATCATTCAACCAAAAGGTTGTTAGTAAAGTCAGGTACTGATGTAGGTGAGGTGAGGAGGTTCACATGTTTATTAGGGTTGAGGTCAGAGCTGGAGATCTTCCATTCCAACCCTTCATGGATTTGTCTTGGTGAACGTCATGCTGGAACATGTTTGACTCTCCTAGTTCAAGTGAAAGAGATGTTTATGCCAGAACATCCCAAGACGTCCTATACAACTGTGTTAACCAACAGTTCTGTCCATATAGTGTATACCAAACTGTGAGATGATAAAATGGCACCCTCTTGTGGACAGGATGATGGATAGATCTCATTCTAAAACTTATGGAAGTGAAAGCGCAGCTGTTTGGAAGTGAGTAAAGTGTTAGTTGGAGAAAAAAAAAAAAAACATGGCAATCCATCAATACTGTATCAAATTATGATATTGAAAAACACAGAGACCAGAGCTTCTCCTCAACTTTCCGAGTGGGATTATTTACAGTTTACAATTAAGAAGGATCTGCCTGAGTAACATCTCCGTCCAATGGAAATGCGTAAAAAAAAAAAAGTCGCCCACAAGGTTTTGTTGAATATCTTCGATTTTACAACCTCATCTTTTGACCTGCCAAGTGGAGGTCCAGACTTTTGTGCCTGAGAAACAGAGCTGAGAAAGTCCATGATTCATTGTTTCATTGTGGGATCAGCCAAGACCAGTGAGGGATGAAGCGCAGAACCAAAAGCCAAGGAGCTAGTGAAAAATGATTTTTAATTTGCGCTTCACAACATCAGGACAGATGCTTCCCATATGTGTGAGGAAATCCTTCAACCAAAATGGGCCTAATTGTGGACTGAAATGGGAGGCTTGTTAGAGGAACAATAGACTTATTGATCTTTCTTTTTTCTCAATCTAAACCGTGTGGACTTTTTTGCGCCCTCTTCTGTCTACAATGTGAATTACAATTAGTGATGTGAAGATTGGATCATTTTAGTGACTTGGTTCTTCTTCATTTTTTCATTAATTTCGTTTATTTCGCCTAGCTTCACCTCACATCTTCTGATCCGTCTCAGTTCGTACGTTCGTACGTTCTTACGTAAAAGAACAACTCGGACGTGTGAATTTTATTATTGAGTCATTATTCATCAGATCTCTAAATTCTCTACTTTTTATTTAAGTGATTGGACATTTAGATGCATTTGTTATAAGTCTGTCTAAAATCATGACTATGTAATCAAGATAAACGTTTTTATTGAAATAAAATTAAACCCCATGTACATTCAGCACCTCAAATAAATCCTGGTGGTCTGCAGATCACTTCTTGTAGAACATTGAATGCAGTATGCTGTCTAAAGCTACTGTTTATAGGACTGTGGGACTATGGTTTAGAGACAGTGTGGAGTGATGACGATGGACAGGATTAGAAACTAGTTTATTAGATTGACAGCGCATGTAGGACGTTTTGGAGACAATGTGAGGGAGTTGAGATTGAGATGGTTTGGACATGTGCAGAGGAGGGACATAGGGTATATTAGTAGGAGAATGCTGAGGATGGAGACACCAGGAAGGAGGAAAAGAGGAAGACCAAGAAGAAGGTTTATGGATGTGGTGGTGGAAGACGTGCAGGTAGTTGGTTTGAAAAAGGCAGATGTAGAGGACAGGGGCGTCTGAAGATGGATAATCCACTGTGGCCCCTAATGGGAGAACCTGGGATATACAGTGCAAGCCGCTTCATGGAAGAACACAGAGTAACCTAGAAGCAGGGAGTGCAGACATTAAAGGAGATTCGAATTATATATAGAATCAAATTATCTATAATTATCGTTATCTCCTTCTTCTTATGATTAATAACATGGATATCCTAAGATAAGACTTCCCCCAGTTAACAAGACATGGATATATGCAAGCAGATCCTATCATCACAATTTATGATTTGTATTTAAGCAAGAAGTCAGTGCTAGTCAGGTCACGGTCAGTGCTAGTCAGGTCACGGTCAGTGCTAGTCAGGTCACGGTCAGTGCTAGCCAGGCCATGGTCAGTGCTAGCCAGGTCATGGTCAGTGCTAGCCAGGCCACGGTCAGTGCTAGCCAGGTCACGGTCAGTGCTAGTCAGGCCACGGTCAGTGCTAGCCAGGTCACAGTCAGTGCTAGTCAGGTCACAGTCAGTGCTAGTCAGGTCACAGTCAGTGCTAGTCAGGTCACAGTCAGTGCTAGTCAGGTCACAGTCAGTGCTAGTCAGGTCACAGTCAGTGCTAGTCAGGTCACAGTCAGTGCGTCAGTGCTAGTCAGGTCACGGTCAGTGCTAGTCAGGTCACGGTCAGTGCTAGCCAGGCCACGGTCAGTGCTAGCCAGGCCACGGTCAGTGCTAGCCAGGTCACGGTCAGTGCTAGCCAGGCCACGGTCAGTGCTAGTCAGGTCACAGTCAGTGCTAGCCAGGCCACGGTCAGTGCTAGTCAGGTCACAGTCAGTGCTAGTCAGGCCACGGTCAGTGCTAGCCAGGTCAGGTAGGATCAGAGCACAGGACAGGGTATACAAAGTAAGCTATTCGTGTTACATTACCACAAGCACATTTTTGTTAGAAGAATATGTTTCTTATACGAGGTGGTATCAAAAAGTTCGGAGACTAATAGCATAACTGGTGCCGTTCTGACCGCGATTTCATTACAGGCAGCAAGTTAGAGCAAAAATCAAATGTGAAATTCTGCATGAAACCAAACAAATCTGCCGAAAAACGTTTATCATTAAATACGTTTGACATACGCCGATGCTGCAATCAATCATTCGAGGCATTTCAAGCGGCACACTCACTTCAAGAGAATGGAGAACAACCCACATGATCCCACCCTGTTTGCCAAATTTGGCTCCTGAGGGATCCTGAGATCCAGATTTCTTGTGAACAGAGTTAGTCTCGAAACTTTTTTATCCATCTCGTATATGACTTTAGCTAGCCTGCTAGTTAGCTAAACTTTGATGAGAATAATTAAAGCTCTCCAGCCTGTTAGCTAATTAGCTACTGTTAGCTTGCAAGCTTTCTAAAGCTGGGATGTGATTATGTGTGACACACCAGTTTGCGACCAGCTGGCAATTCGCGAGGGTATTTTGGTGTTGGCATAGTAGATATGTAGGTGTGATTGTGGGCATATATACTGCATTTATCAGCAGAAATTTGGAAGGAATCTTTAATGTCAGTGTTTTGTAAGTTTTCTCTGCAACATTATGGGCTTTGTCTAACTTCAGGAGAAGGTAAAAAAAATGAGTGACTGTTTATGGATGCTCAGGAACAGCTACAGATGTTCCTCAGGTTTCCTGTTACTAAAATTGGATTATATTTAAATTTTTTCTATTTATGGCATATGAGAGACACCCTTAT
Organism: Silurus asotus; assembly: GCA_024362625.1. Classification (NCBI taxonomy): domain Eukaryota; kingdom Metazoa; phylum Chordata; class Actinopteri; order Siluriformes; family Siluridae; genus Silurus; species Silurus asotus. Next base: position 3,625,610 of record MU567224.1, on the reverse strand, counting down.
TCCATTAGTCCAAAACTTAGTTGGGAGAGAAACCAGTGGATGATGTAGGTCTTGTTTGGTAGAACATTGTTTGAAGACTGCTAAAAACTCAGCTCTTGGGTCATCATGTAGTTGTTTGGATAAACCACATAGTTGCAAGAACCGAAAAGAGTTTTGAAGCAAGTCTTTCTTGTACACTGAGAGATGGAGAGATCAGTGAAGCAATAGAAGAGGATGTCAAAATCAGTGGAGCAGTGGAAGGAGATAGAGAGATCAGTAAAGCAGTGGTAGAGGATGGAGAGATCAGTGGAGCAGTATTAGAACATAGAAAAATCAGTGAAGCAGTGGTAGAGGAGGAAGAGATTAGTGAAGCAGTAGAAGAGGATGGAGAGATCAGTGGAACAGAGGTTGAGGATGGAGAGATCAGTGAAGCTGTAGAAGAGGATGGAGAGATCAGAGGAACAGTGGTTAAGGATGGAGAGATGAGTGGAGCAGTGGTAGAGGATAAAGTGATAAGTGGAACAGTGGTTGAGGATGGAGAGATTAGTGAAAAGAGGTTGAGGATGGAGAGATCAGTGGAACAGAGGTTGAGGATGGAGAGATCAGTGGAACAGAGGTTGAGGATGGAGGGATCAGTTGAACAGAGGTTGAGGATGGGGAGATTAGTGGAGCAGTGGAAGAGGATGGAGGGATCAGTAAAACAGTGAATTAAATGTGTCAGATGAGCAACGTGAGAAGAAACATGTTCAGATTAAAAAGCAGATCTTCTTGAGAAAAGGAACCTGGCCATTGTTTGGACACTGATTATATCATGTTAATTTATGGGTGAAGGAGACACTACGTGGTATTCATCTGACCGAGGATGTATCCTAGGAACAGGAGGCATGCGTGGTAAGAGCTTGTGCCTCAGTGTCCCTCCCTTCCTCTCCTCTCCTTTCTTCTTCTCCTCTCCTCTCTTCTTCTCCTCTCTTCGCTAACATGCCATCATGTAACAGCATCCGTCCCTGCCGAAAAAACCAACTCTCTCTCCATAGCAACGTCGCAAGATCACGTCCAGCGTGGCAGAAGCGTGAGGAAGCAGCTTGTGCTCGAGACGACGCCGAGATCCAGCGCTTTGTGAACTCGTAGTGGGGGGTGGGGGGGATGTAGCAGAAGATGGACAGCTCCTCCTACAGCAGCACTCCCTGAACAGGTAACTTGAGGGGCTTGTTCTCTGAGGGGTGTCAGAAGAATAGGATACTTTCTAAGTTCTGCATTTTGGGACCGATGTAATGTTTTTTTCTTATCAAGGAAAGGATTAATCCAAGTTCTTCATCCTGCATGAGGTAAAAAAAAAAACTTTGTATTTGTCTCAACTTCAGACTTAAGAAAGACAAATAATAGACTAATCTTATGATCTGATTATCGACGAGGTTTCGCCTCGGCTTATCTCGGTCCGTCGTGAACGCTTTTGAGCAGTGTGTAGTTTAAAAGAAAGGCAAGTCAATGAGGTTTGAAAATAAAAAGAAGTACACAGGGATGCTGGATTGGCTGTTGTCCCACCCACACACTCCCAAACTCCCACTCCATGACAGACCGTTCACGCCTCCACGTCCCCCGCTGCTTGCAGCACAGCATCGCTTGGCTCTCTTACCCCCACGCACACACACACACACACACACACACACACACACACACACACACACACACACAAAAAGCAGGAGTACTGTGTTATTGTGCACTCTGTGTTCTCTTGAATGCATTAATGTTCCATAAACGTGCTTCTCCTACTTTTGGCCGTTTACTGGGAAATGATGAAGTGTTTCCGTGCGGTATGGACAATAAAGAAAAACCCTGTTCACTGTTTCATCACTCACATTACAACTGGCTAATGTTTTGTGAAATGATCAGATTTTCCAAGTTTGCAGACACCTGACCATAAGATTGAGAAGATTTGCTGTTACCTCCATTCTTCTGGGAATGATGTTCCACTGGATTTTGTGAAATTAGCACAAATATATAAATTCATCCTGAACAAGTGTTTAAAAGCTTTTAGAGGTCTATAGTAGGAAGATCTTCCTTATTTGCTAACCCATTTGAAGCATATATTCATGGAGCTGGTCTTGTGCACAGGAGCAATGTCATGCTAGAACAGGTTTGGGTCTCTTAGTTCAAGTATATGGAAAATGTCATGCTAATGTTTTGAAAAAAAAACAGCTTGAAGAATAACCACATCTGGCTGAAAAAAGTCAGGTGTCCTGGTACTTGGGTATATAGTGCAGAGGGTTATATAAATAGATGGGAAGGTGGTTGGACTTCTGATCAGAAGCTGTCACAAGTGGGTCCCTGAGCAAAACCCTGAATCCTCAGATGTGTTAATAAGAAAACTGTAAGTCGCTATAGATATGGACGTGTGTTAAACAGCATAAATATGAATATAAATGAATTGGTAAAAAGAAGCTGTAACACACGCACTTTAATCCCACTATATAATCAAGGTCTAAAAAAGGAATAGAGTCTAAAACTGTCTTTTGGCTTCTCCCATTAGGGGGCGCCACAGCGGATCATCCGCATGCTTGATTTGGCACATGTTTTTACGCTGGATGCCCTTCCTAACGCAACCCTCCCCATTTATCTGGACTTGGGACTGGCACTAAGAGTGGCTGGGGTTGGTTCCCTGACCGGGTATCGAACCCGGGGCGCAGCGGTGAGAGCGCCGCATCCTAACCGATAGACCACCAGGAAAAGAGTCTAAAAAATACAATATGACTGAGCCTAGAAATGTTAAGATAAATGATCAACGTTTAAGAGCGTAGGCTTTATAGCAGATTGTACGAGCTGAACTTGGCTGATAAAAATGTGTGAAGTGGAACAAATAAACACCCCTGATATCCATTTAATGCAGCGGTGAGACAGTTGTGAGTAATGAGGTGGCAGAACGCCAGGAACATAAGCAGGACTCTCTTTAAGAAGTCGTGGCAACGGTTACGACCGAGCGCTCTGTCAGGATTGTTTTGGAGAATCGAAGGTGCGAGGCAGATCGCTGGAATCTGCCCAGCTCTTACCGGGAAGATTTATGAGACAGAGTTGTCGGCGCAGTCGGACACATGCCATTACGCGTTATGTAAAGGTCGTTATGTGATTTATGTTAACCTGGAGACTCGACTATAATTTATTTATTAAAACGTGAATCAGAAGCTGTGTGTGGGTGATCGCCCCCTGCTGGACCTTGAATATGAAACAGAGAGGAACCCATTTTAATAAGGAAGCACAGACGCTCTTGGCTTTCAAAACATGTATTTAATTAATACAGTGTATAATAAACCTTTAAGCCTCGATCTACAAACACTGCGATTTATACGATTAGTGTATAGCATTTGGTTTACTTATATTTATTTGGTATATTATGTATGCAATGAGATTTTGTACTTTGGATCATGTCAAATTAATAAAATAGACAGGTTTTGAAAGAGACATGGATATAATGTATATTATAATCCTATATTATATACAGCCCTGCTTGAAACTTCATTCCTGTTGAGCTTTACCTCACTCTGGAACCAATTGGTGTGTTGGGTGTGTTGGCGTCATGGCGTTCGCGGGGCCCGAGCTGCAGTGGAAGTGGGTAGAGCTCCATGACTTGGTCTCGCTTCGTGCTGTGGAAAGGAAGACTCACACAGCTGCCGGTGCGGCAGTCAGGTCGAGGCAATGGAGGCTCCACAGTCGCCCCCGAACACAGCACCACTCTCGGCTGGACGAGCACAAGCTGCATTACGCCGCGTGGGATGGACGCATGGAGCATGTGAAGGCCCTTGTGAACTGCGGTGTCCCTGCTAACAGTCCGTGAGTCATCCAGACATTTAACGTTGTAATGCAGTGGTGATGTCCTAAAGTTCACAATCAAATAGGCATAGAAACAAAATAAGATGATTTTTGTCTCTTTATTCATTCTAAATTCATGATACTCATGAAAGAAACAGACAAACAGACAAACATCTTAATAAAGAAGCACAGACTTTCTTAGCTTCCAAATCATTTATATAAGTAATACAGTGTATAAGAAACCTTCAAGCCTCGATCTACAAACACTGACACTAATACTATTAGTGCTTATCATTTGATTTGTGTATTATATATGCGGTGAGATTTTGTACTTTAGACCATTCTAAAATAAATATACACCAATCAGATATAACATTATGACCACCTGATAAACATTGACTGGTTTGTGGCTACGCAGCCACATTTGAGACAAACTATGATGCACGGTGTGTTCTGAAAACTTTTTATCAGAACCAGCTTTAACTTCAGCAGTTTGAGCTACAGGAGCTCGTCTGTTGGATCGGACCGGCCTTTGTTCCCCAAGTGCATCAATGAGCCTCAGCCGCTCACGACCCTGTCACCAGTTCACAACTGTTCCTTCCTTGGAGCACTTTTTGACCCAGATGTCCCTTGTCAAACTCGCGTAAACCTTTATGCTTGCCCATTTTTTCTGCTGCTAACACGCCAACTTCAAGAACAAAATGTTCACTTCATACATCCCACCTACCAGCAAGTGAAATGATAAACAGTGCTATTCACTTCACCGGTCATAAGGTTATGCCTGATTGGTGTATATTGGTACTATATTACAAATGAGGGAACAAAGGTCTCAGGATGGAACCCTGTGGAACTCTCTCGTAGTGGTTTATTTGGTGACTCCCCCAAACAGCATAATAATTTCCCATTGGCGTGTGTGGTACATTTTCAGTAACCTTAAAACAAAGCATTGATAACTTGGCTTTTCATATTGTAGAGATCCTCGTGGCTGGACGGCCATCCACCATGCTGCCTTCAGAGGACACCTCGCATTGCTCAGGTTCTTGCTTCACAGCAGTAAAATGGACGTGAACTGCACGGATCTATTCGGCTGCACCCCATTGCACCGCTCCTGCATGGGAGGCAACAAAGACGCCACTGAGTACCTTCTCCAGAAGGGAGCGTCCCACGAGGCACGGTCCAGTTGTGGCCAAACGCCCCTCCACCTGGCTGCGGCTGGTGGGCACCTGGGCACGGCACGGACACTGCTACAGCACCTGGCATCTCCTGATGTTCTGGACTCACGCAGGTGGACGCCACTGCACTGGGCTGTATTCGGGGGTTGGGGTGATGTGGCCGAGATGCTCCTGGATAATGGGGCAGAGTTGGAAGGGCCGAGTGGAGTGGGTACGAGTCCCCTGCAGCTGGCTGTGATGGTCGGCAACGAGGCAGCCGTCAGGCTATTACTTCAGCGAGGAGCCGATGCCAACCTCAGAGGTTCTAACGGGCGAACAGCACTGCACCTGTGCGCCTGCTCTGCTAAAAAGAAGGTGACTTCAGGATTAGTTTACAAACATAAATAATGACCCCATGTCCTTCAGCCAATCCTTTTTGTTAAATATAGATTTTATTAGAGCAGGTTAAGACTCTCCTTCAAACATATTTAGCTCATTTATGAAGTCTGATATTATATACATGCATTTATGGCATTTGAAAGATTTCATTCTAAATTCATGATACTCATGAAAGAAACAGACAACCCACAAACATCTTAATAAAGAAGCACAGACTTTCTTAGCTTTCATAAAATTTATATAAGTAATATAGTGTATAAGAAAACTTCAAGCCTCGATCTACAAACACTGACACTAATACTATTAGTGCATATCATTTGATTTGTGTATTATATATGCAGTGAGATTTTGTACTTTAGACCATTCTAAAATAAATATACACCGATCAGATATAACATTATGACCACCTGATAAACATTGCCTGGTTTGTGGCTATGCAGCCATGAATGAAGGCGACTTACAATTTAATTTATATACATTGAACAGTAGAGGGCTTGGAACTTTGGACCTTCCAATCCAAAGTCCATTATCTTAACCACTGAGCTACCATGAGCATAAGACTGTGAATGCGAAGTTTACTTGACTGGAATGGTTCAGTGGTTAAGGCTCTGGGTTACTAAATAAAATGTTGGGGATTTAAACCCTGGTATTGCCAAGATGCCACTCTTGGACTCTTGTTTAGAAAAGCACCAGTTTGTTTTACTATTAGTCTCGGAACATTTTGATACCACCTCATATATTGTGAAAACGAGGAACTGATTTGAAAAACCTCTAGGAATATTGACCTAAGCTTGAGGGAAGGGGTTCTGTCCAGTTTCACACAACTATATTAAGGTACAATTTTATGGAAGCTTGTTTCTACCATGTAACAAAATTGCCTAATTCAACTTTATTATTTGCAATTCTGACTTTATTTCTCACAATTATTGAAAAGGCTTTGACAAGGTACCTCGATGGTTAAGGAGTTACTGATAAGAAGGTTGTGGGTTCAAGCCCTGGTATTGCCAAACTGCCACTCCTGGGGCCCTTGAGCAAGGCTTTGACCCCAGCTTCCTAACACTGGCAGGATATTTCAAGAAATAATTTCAATGTGCTGTAAAGTACATGTGCCAAGTATAAAGCACTTTCTAACTAACGGCAACAAACACAATGGATTTGAAAAGTGAACCTCGCAGAGCAACCCAGGTGATTATCATGATTTCATGGCATCTCTGTCTCTAAATCATTTAAAAGATGAGTCCACTTCAATTTATCAGCTTTCCATTAGTGCTAAACACCTCACTGCCAAGTACTCTGTGTACACCCAAGGTCTTTTTGCCCTTTAGCTTTTGCTGTGCTGCCAGTGCTTCAAGCCAAGAGCACACAGAGCAACAGATGGTATTTGCACTGGTGAATCACAAGGCACACATCCCATCTCCTTAGCACCATTTGATCTGACCTCTTTTCCTTCATTCACCATGTTTCTGTTTCTTTTCACTTGCCTTTCTCAGATCCTGCAGCACCTACTAGCTGCTGGGGCAAAGGTGTGTGTGAGGGACAGGGATCAGGCCGCTCCACTACACCTGGCCGCCCTAAGTGGCTCTGGAGCTGTTCTCCACCTCCTCATCCTGAACGGAGCTGGGCTGGAGGACAGGGACAGCCTTCACATGACGCCACTGCATTACTCCACACTGAAAGACAATGCTGAAGCAGCAAAGCTCCTGCTCCATTATGGAGCAGATGTGGATGCCACTGAAAGGCTGGGGAGGACCCCGCTACACTTGGCCACAGAAAGAGGACACTGCAAGGTGGTGTTTTCTTTCACAAGTCATGATAAAAAATAGCTAACTGCTGTTGGTGCTCAGTAGGGGTGTCCTCGACTAAGGATTTACATACAAGGTGGTATCAAAAAGTTTAAGACTAATGGTGCTAACTGGTACTATTCTGATAATGTGCACCACTTCTATGATTTCATCTTTGAATTCTGCTTGAAACTGGGCAAATCTGTCACAGAAACGATTGACATGACTTACATTTGAAGAACATCACTACGACGACGAGAAATCGGGAAGACCTTAAATGCACAACGATGATTGTTGGAGAACAACCCACATGATCTAACCAACCTACTATCAAATTTGGCTCCTGCAGACTTCACCCTCTTCTCACAGATTAAGATCCAGCTCAAAGGTCGCCGTTTTGACACCATTGCAGAGATCCAGCGTGAATCGCAGAAGGTGCTTGAAACGTTTTAAAAAGACGACTTCCAGGACTATTTTGAAGGTTAAAGTGTGTAAACATAGATAAATTAAATACTTTTTTGTAAATAGAGCAAGTCTTGAAACTTTCTGATACCACCTCATAGTCCAATCAGAATTGTCAAATTTTACTTATAGTCGAGAGATGGTTGAGAAAACTGGTCGTTCTTTCTGAAATCAGACACTGAGCATCACAATATAACCAAAATGGCACGATCCTCGTTTCATAACACTGCTTCGAAGATCTGAATGTGAGATTGGTAGTCGATTCAGGATCCTCCTATCGAAGACTTTTTTTAGCCAATGTAGTTCCAGAAAGCTTTACACACTAAAATTTATTTACACACTTTAAATGGGCTGCAGTCAATAGATTGATCTGTGAAACAGTGGATGAAATCATAGAGGACTATTTTAGGTGTGGTTTCACAGTGAGATCTTGTTACTGGAAAAATCACGTGGTATCGAACTAAACCTCCGATCCCTGGAGAGAACTCGGACAAAGATCTCGCACTCGCACAGAATTGGCAGAAATAAAGTCAGAATTGTGAGAAATAAAGTCAGAATTAGGAGAACATTTAAAATTTAAATTGCAAGAAAAAAGTCGGAATTGTGAGAAAGTTGATATTATGAAAAATTAAAGTTAGAATTGAGAGAAAAAAGTCACAGTTGTGGGAAATAAAGTCAGAAGCATGAGAAATAAAGTCAGATTTGAGAGAAAAAAAGGAGAATCATGATAAATAAAGTTGAAATTGTAAGAAATGAAGTCAGAATTCAGAGAGAAAAAAAAAAGTCGGAATTGTAAGAAATAGTCAAAAAGAAAAAATTGTTTGAATTGTGACAAAAAAGTTGTGAGAAATAACATCAAAACTGTGAGAAATAAAGTCAGAATTGAGAAAAGGTAGCAATTAGGCAAACTTTTTTTTATGTGACGGAAAATGGCTTAAAAAAAATTTAGAAAAACATTTAGGAAAATGTTTACGTACATTCAGACGATCCTACGTCTCGTCTCGGATAGAAGTTAACCAGACTGGGCTAAAGGAAATGAAAATCATGTACAATATTCAGCTAAACTCTATGGTTCTCCTCATGCTTTTAGATGATTGAAAGTCTCTAAATCTCTATAAAATCCCTAAAAATCTGGATATGATTTGAGACATTTCTCCAAAAGAGCTAAACGTCTTTAATGAAGCAAAAGTCAGACATGAACGATATCCTATCTGGTCAAATACAATTGAGAGAAGAAGATTTTGGTTTTCTTCTCATTTACAACCCTTCATGTATCAAGCTCAGTGTCCTTTACCACTAATATCCATCTCTACACATTTTGTTCAACAGGTTTTGAGTGTTTTGTTGGAGAGGGGCGCAGATCCGTCCATTAAGACAAAGTGGAGGGAGACGGTGGAGGACTTGGCTAGGACACACAAGCAGTACGGGACCCTTAAAGTGCTCCAGGAGCACAAGAAACCACCGGGAAGATCTCAAACTCCAGGCCACACTGTTACAGAGAGCGTTTGGTAACATGGTAGTAAAGTACAGATCAGGACGCGAATCCTGTGGAACATCTCAGCACAGGATCTGATTGGACAGCATTGTTGTTGTGAATGTACCCGTTTATTGACGTTTAAACTATTTTTAATAGATGAATATATCAGGTATTGTACTGTAACACAATTAAAGAGCTATGTTGTGCAACGTTGTGGAATGTGTCTGGAAGTCTGACAGGACGAAAAATACATCATGTGTCTTCATTTTAAATGATTGCAGACATATATTTGTTTAATTTCTACCGGACGTTCATGAGCAAAGCATCACAAAATCTCTGGAGGTTATGTGCAGGAAACAGAATCGAGTGGTTCATCTCATGAGTTGTCTGGTCCGAGTCGTTCGGATTTTGTTGCTCGGAATGCTGAAATAATTGTTGGAATAATTATGGGAGTCACGTGAGAAAAGAACTAAAGACATGGACCAGTAGATATTCAAGGTGAAGTTACTCATTATATTTATGATAAATTGTCATTAGCTGCATTGCCATATTTTCATAATTGGAACTATAGTCAGAATTGGTGTATGTGTACGTGTTTTTGTGGATCTGCTTATTAAAAATACAAATTTTTATTTTATTTCTGGTCGATGAAATGAAACTACAGAAGTCATGAGTTTATACATTATAATTTTTTTCTTTCATGTTTTCGCGTGATCACGGTTTAATTTTCTCATGATCTTATCATTATAAACATTGTTTCCTCTGGAAAATGTGTTAATTTTGATGCGAGAAATTAAGTTTGAATTTGTGGGAATCGCAAGAAATATAGTTGTAATTAGCGAGAAATTTTTTTTAAAGTTTTGACATAGCCAAAGTTGTTTTCTCGTGATCTTTACTTATTTTTCTGAAAGAAAAAATAAAAAATCGGTTTCACAAGAAAATTAACAACTCGTTATGTCGAGATCGTGAGAAACCAGAAAGAAAAAATGTGTATAAAGCATGGCTTCTTAGGACTTTCATACAAAATTAACTAAATGACTTAAACGTAAAGATCTGATTATTTTGATGCGAGAAATTAAAAAAAAACCTAATGATCGTGAGAAATGAATTGAGAGGAAAAAAGTCTTGATATAACAAAAGTTGTTTTTCTTTGTCACGACTTAATTGTCTCATTACCTTGAGATAATAAATATTGTTTACTTAATTTTGTGTACGTAATTTGTCCGTGTATTCGGCATAAGAACTTTTGTTTTCACAAGAACATTTTATCACAAAAAAAAGAAAAGGGAAAACAACTGGTTGTGTCGAGAAATCGGGAAAGAAAGAAAGAAAGAAAGAAGAATATAAACAAACAAACAAACAAATAAATAAATAATGCATGTCCTCTTTGGACAAAAACAAGATCCGTTCGTTTTGATGAACGCGATTCAAAGAACCGATTCACTAAAATGATTCGGTCTTTCCATCAGTACTGTTCGCGGATGGTTACATACGAAAGGTGATCCGGCCAACCCAAGAGTTCTTCTTGCCTTCCTGGAATCGACGTCATCGGGACTTCCGCTAATGACACGCATTCATAAAAGCAAAATAAATCTACGTAATTACGAAAATCTTTCATTTCAGACGCCGCACAAACACGCACTCATGTGATTATTTTGTGATTATTGTTTAGGAAATTGATTTATTTTTCTGTAAAAGTGAGCACGGAACCGGATCTATTTGTAACGCGGAGGGTTACTGGTGACGGTAAGGGGTGTGAGGGGGTTCTGTGTTATGCGGCGTATGTCACAGCAGGGCTTTGCATTTTCGGCGACCGGGTTCGACTCGTGTTTCAATGGAGGCGACAATGGCGACAGCTCCGCTCCCTACCGCGCCGAACAGCGCTCCGGGAAGCGATGGCATTCTCATCGGCGACAAGGTTTATTCCGAAGTCTTCCTGACTATCGATAACTCGCTCATCCCGGAGGAAAAGCTCTCCCCGACGCCGTCGATGCTGGACGGCCTGGACTGGCACACCGAAACTGACCTCCGTATTCTCGGCTGCGAGCTCATACAATCAGCCGGGATACTCCTTCGTTTACCACAGGTGCGCAAAAATACCCCTTTATTATTTAACTGAGACGAAGCACGTATATTCGCCATTTCGTTTTTAGCTAAAAAAAAAAAAAAAAGCCGCTAGCATGCTAGTTCCTGAGGTGATTAGCTCGGAATATGGTACAACAATTACAGTGAGGGTTTAATTATATATTTAAATATTTTGATTAATTATATTGTGCGCGATAAGAAATTAGATTTTATTTGCGATAATCCTCTTAATAAACGACGGTTTTTAGGTTGCCTGGCTTTATTTCAGCTCGTCGGACAAAAACAAAATGGCGGCCGGGGAATGGCGGCTTATGGCTAATCATAGCACCGGGATCGTCTCTGATTTTTAAAATGTTTTTATTTGTATGTTACAGGTGGCAATGGCGACCGGGCAAGTGCTGTTTCATCGGTTTTTTTTCTCGAAGTCATTTGTGAAACACAGTTTTGAGGTAAGGAATGGATAAAACCTCTGAACAACATCGCGTTCTTAGCTAGCTAGGCCCTGGGTGCGCGCTCACGTGTGCGCGGGCACGAGTGCGTAGCTACAACGTTCGTACTGGCGGCCATGTTGTTAAGTTCAAAGGGATTTCTCTTTTGTGTGTGGTTGTAAATTGTTTGTAAAGTAGTATGACGTAATAAAGGGCAAGCGTCGTAGTTGTGACGTCATCGCCCCGATCCAATTGTATGGTTTTGTAACATCAGACTCTTTTTCTTTAAGCTTTTTCATGGCTTTACAACATGTCCTCCAAGTAGAAACACACTCGAGTAGACTGGTCAACTTCTAAAGCATATTTATTCTTCTGCATGAAATAAAAATAATAAAACCATATAATGTACTAGTGGTTTTTTTTTTTTTTTATGTAATTGCATATAAAGATTGTGACACTCACAATACAATATTTTTCTCCTGTTCAGATTGTGGCTATGGCCTGTGTCAATCTGGCCTCAAAGATCGAAGAAGCCCCACGTCGCATAAGGGACGTGATCAACGTCTTTCATTATTTGAGGCAGATTAGAGGAAAAAGGTAAGCGTGCAGTCGTGCTCTTGATCACTTTGCTGTAACTGTTTTCTGTTTTGTTTTTTTTTTTTTTGTTTGTTTGTTTTGTTTTTCCTTCGTGCCAGCAAAACCTTTCACCTCGACAGAGTTGTCTTTGTTTAACATGTAACATCATCACTTTAGAGAATCAGGTATACTTTAAAACCTGCTAACCGTGTTTAGTCTGTCTGCTGCTGATTTTCTTTTGTTTATTTTTTAGCTATTTCTCTATTTGAGTGCCATTTTGTTTGATTTTTCTGTACTCTAAACCATTTTAAGGCTTTTCAGTTTCATCATCTGTCATAAATGGTAGTAAGACCGAGATAATCGTCTGCTTACCTGCACACGTAAAAACAAAAAAAACCCTGCATCCTAACCATTTAGTCATAACTGTGAGCTTCATGATTGATTTGGATTTGAAGAAACGTTATTAGTGGGGAGAGGGAGGGAGGAAAGGAGGGAGGGAGGGTGGTGGTTAATAGGGCTGTTCAGCTGAATAAAGACTGTGGTATTAACTTGAATTCTCTTTTCCCTTGCAACCAACTAACAGCGACCAGCTACATTTACCAAAGCCTGGGTGATGTGGAATGGTACGTAGAGCTGAAGCAGTCGGCATGGCAACAGTGCGAGTGAGGCGTGGCTCTCCCCCCGCTCCCCCGGGAGGCGCCAGTGCTCTGAACGCGCTCACTGGGAGACTCGGGGACCACAAAAAGGTTGGCCGCTGGTCCCGCAGCGTCTGGCTCACTCCTGTAGCTCAGTTTAAGGTTGTGGTCTCTTAACGCAGGTGATGATGATGCTCTGTTTGTAGTAGCAGCGAGACAAGACCGAGAAACACCTCCGACATCACAGCTTTCACAGAAAACACACCTTACAGCAGGGACATTTCATTTAGCTTCCAGTCGATAGGCTTCTCAGGGCAAGCGTTTTAATTTAGCACCACAGTGTGAACACTGCACTTTTTCCTTCTTCTGGAGTTCATGTTTAATATCAGGGCAGGAATTCACGCTTTTATTAATGATGTTCAACTGTAATGGAGCGAATCGCATTTCAGCACAATAACAGGTGGTAGAACATATAATGCTAATATACACGATTCATAATGATACATTTTTTAACAATTCATTATTATTTTTTTTGATTACTGAAACTGAGATTTGAGTTTATATGTAATTTTATCTCTCTCTAGAAAAGTAGATCTGTATTGTAGTCTGAAGTTCAGCTTCGTCAGCGAGCACCTCTTCATAGAGTTCCATTAGTTAGTTGTAGTGACCAAGATGTTGAAATTTGGATCAGAAAGTCAAGAGTTCGAATCCCAGCATCACCAGGGCCCATGAGTACGGGGTTTAACCCTCACCTGCACGTGTGTAAATAAGATAATTAAGTCGTTCTGGATCAGAGCATTTAAGGCAAATTTTTTTAGCTTAAAATTGTGTACTTTTGTGTGTTCAGCTACTTACACCTTTATATATAGTGTTTTTATATATATATATATATATATTAATGAGAGAGAGACACACACACACACGATATTTCGCCGTTTGTTTGCGTTACACATTCGACCTGTCGCACATCTTTCCAGCTCGCCCTCATGTTAGGATTCTTAACAGCGACTGTGATGTAGATTTTTTTTTGTGATGCATTTTTTCTACCTGTTCACTGTTTCATACGAGTGTTTAATCTCTGTGAACACTTTAGTACTCTTTTCCAGATGGCACAAAAGTGAAAACGAGTCCAAGTCTTCTAAAACATAAGCTCAATTTCATTCACTGTTCCTGTGAAAATGATGTTTAAATGGCTTTTTATTTTGTGTGTCTCTTCTGGTCGAAATGTTTCCCTTTTACATAGGGCTTCAGAAGGTGTGCTGTTTTTGGCAAAGCTGTGATGTAAGAGGAAAATTGTTTTAGATTTTTGCGTGTCTGTCACTTGTGTTAGGACTAACAATCTTCTACTGAAATTACAGGACTCAAAAAAAAAAAAAAAAAAACCAGGGATGAGGAAATGGGCCTGTTGCCTTTAGTTGGTTGGAAAAGGGAAAAAAAAAGTTACCTTAGTTTAAACTGAAACAAGCAAAAAGGCACTCTGGCTTTTTTTTTTGAGACCTAGTTGGGTTGGGAAAGCAACCGTATTTTTATTCCTTTATGAATCAGGAGTGCAAGCCCATTGATACTTGATCAGAACTACATAAACACCAAAAACCAGGTGATCAAAGCTGAACGACGTGTGCTGAAGGAGCTGGGATTCTGCGTCCACGTCAAGCATCCACACAAGGTGAGCATGTCTTCAGTGTTTTTCCTTCTTCACGCTACTAAAATACACACAACTGCAGTCTGTAGAGCAGGAAGATGCAGACGAGCACATTTGCTTGATCTTTAAACAAAGCAGAGACGTTGAACAGGGACACAGACGTCAGTGCATGCCCACATTCTTCACATTGACCCAGGTTGGGTCAGAAACTGACCCACTTGTGGTGGCACAACCTGTGCCTTCAAACCGCCCTTTACCATTACATAACCCGTGCTGTCGTTCCGGTTTCAGATCATCGTCATGTACTTGCAAGTTCTCGAGTGCGAGAAGAACCAAACGCTGGTCCAGACTGCATGGTGAGTTTTTCAACACGTGCACTACTCGGAGTTTGTTCACCCTTTTGCTCTATACAAAGTCTTGTTTTTTTTTTTTTTTCCTTGATGGAATTTTTCTTTTTGTCTTCACTCATTTTTCTTTGATTTTCACCGAAAAAAATTATTTAATTTCAGTTAAAAAAAAAAAAAAAAAAAAAAACGGAGATCTCAGTTTAACTTTGTCCTTTCTCTCTACTCTTTAATTAAAGGGTAGTCCATGATGGTAAGTGTCATAAAGAACCTCTGAACTCTGCTCCTCCAACCACATGACCCCAGGAATCTGCCCCCCCCTCTCCCATTGGCTGCCCGTCTCGAGACGGCCAATCCAGTGAGAGCTCTCTGCCCGAGAATCACTGAAGGGGGCCTTTTCCAGCTGGCAGCAGCATCTTGTTTCTTGGGGTTGTCCTAAAGGATTTGTATTTTCTGTGTTATGCTACAAGAATATTTCCTTTTATTATTATTTAGTATTAAATCCACATTTATAACTGACGTTTTCCAGCTAAGAAATTAGGTATTGAACGTTACCTACTTGCTTATGTATTGTGTGTTCACACTGATGTGGTTTTAAGAAATGTGTCTTCCAGGGATCATCCTGCTCCAAGCATCCGATTCTCTTTTCCGTCATCCCGTCCGGTCGCGAGCTTCAGGACTTAAATGTTTTAGGGTTTAAAGAAGAAATTCACCCTGAACAACTCTGATGAACAGCTGATAGAAGACGTGTCGGATGTTCATCTGTAACTCGAGAACGATGCGGCGGCGCTTTAATCTTCCTCCCTCACGTGAACACTCTGCTCACAGCTTCTTTCAAAGCTTCAATGCTCCATCGCTGTGAAGTTCAGGCCTCTGCTGTAGTGTGTAGCTGCATTGCATTATTGGAAATTTATTAATCTGCACGTTAGAAAACGAGTTGTTTCAGGGTGAACTTTTCCTTTAAGACCCGGGATGTTAGTGTCAGGCGTATTCCATTCTGAATTCGTCGTCTTTGATCTTCATTAACACCATGTGAGGATCAGGTCGAACATCTTTAATCTCCAGCGAGCGCAGTGTAATCTCTTTGGGGGGGGCTATTGGACCCGAGCTGTTGCAGGTCCTCACTTCATGCGCAGGCTGTTGCGTGTCGAGTTGCATGGCAATATCAGTGTTGTGTTCTGCAGCCACCAGCTTCTTCTGTTTCCCCAATTTCGCATGCTTGACCTCATCATTTGCATTCGTCCATAAGCAGCTCGTTCTAAGGTGAAGCGGCATAAAAAAAAGAAAAACGGGTTGTATGCTTTGATCATCGCTTGGAATTAAATGACCTGATTTGCATAAAACCCCTCTTTGCATGTGCAGAGGAGTAAAAAATCATGTAAATCTATTTAATTTTTCTCCTTCCCTCCTCAGGCGAGGTCAACTTTATGATTACCGCCTGTGTCCGGAAGTCACATGACCCGTCCCAGTGTGAACACACACTCATTCCTTTGCATGTATGCAAGTGTTCAGACAATTAGGACTGAGAGAGGCAGAGATTAAAGAGGGAGGGAACTGGACAAAGCTAAAAACGAGTCTCCTTTAAAAAAAAAAAAAAAAAGCATCATTGACGTGGGACGTGGGTGGGTGTGGGTTTTGTCAGAGACTGGAGCTCAGGGAGACGTCTGCAATGTTGTTTCACCTTTTGTGTTGCAGGAACTACATGAACGACAGCCTGCGAACTAACGTGTTCGTGCGGTTCCAAGTCGAGACCATCGCCTGCGCCTGCATTTATCTCGCAGCTCGAGCGCTGCAGGTGGGCCATTCGCATGATCGCTTTCTAATGCGTTGTGATTTTGGGTTTCTGTAAACGAGACGCCAGTGTTCAAAGCACGGAACCTTTTGAGTGTAGTTTCAGTATGCAAATGTAGGATATTAAACGCTGGTTTACCAGGGGCTGGGCTTCGCTTTGGCAATATCAAGTTTTTTTTTTTTACATAAAGGGAAGTCTTATTTAAAATTTCTTTATTAAAATCAGTCGCCTTGTTCAGTGAAATCCACCTGACCTCATGGTTAAAATGTTGGACTTCTGATTATGAAGGCCATGAGTTCAAATCCCACCACCACTGCTGGGCCCTCGAGCAAGTACCTTAACAACCGTCTGCTCACTAGTATGAATGATGGAGTTCCTACAGTGGTTCTTCTACAAAAATCCGTTGCCCTGCTTTTTAATTTTTTAAATATATAAATATAAAAGTTAACATTTTAAAAATAAATGTATCAAAGGCCAGGTCTACACGGACCTCAAATCAGACGTGGTCTTGTGTTAGTGCATGTGCTACAGGAGTAATATGAAAAATGTGAATGAAGCACTTTCTAACACTCATCTCACTGTCCTCAACTCTCAGATTCCTCTGCCGACTCGGCCGCACTGGTACCTCCTGTTTGGAGCCACAGATGAGGACATCAAGGACATCTGTATCACTACCCTGAAGCTGTACACGAGAAAGAAGGTAGCCTTTTTTTTTCAAACCTCTGACTTTGTCCTGACCTTCAGTTTGATAACGATGGAAGTCCACATGTCGGAAGTTGTCGTTTATCACGCCGTGTATTGCTCATATCCTGTTTTGTGTTTTGCTTTCAGCCAAACTACGACTTCCTGGAGAGGGAGGTGGAGAAGAGGAAGATGGCTTTGCAGGAGGCCAAGCTGAAGGCCAAAGGGCTGAACCCGGACGGAACTCCGGCGCTGTCCACGCTGGGCGGCTTTTCTCCCGCGTCCAAGCCGAGTACGCCCCTTTGTCGTTTACCTTTCCACGCGTTTTCGGGGTTGCCGTTGCGTTCGATCGCTCATGATGTTCGTCCTGCAGGTTCTCCCAGCGTGATGATGACGGACGAGAAATCTCCCAACCCCCAGACGCTGAAAGCGGTGAAGAAGGAAGCAGAAGATCGGGCACAAGGCTCCAAGAGTCCTCACAACGGGTGAGTGTGTGGAGAATGTTACCTTTTTTAGGTCCTTTAAAAAAATATCGATTAATTACAACCCGCTTTCTCACAGTCTCAGGAAGGAAAGTAAACTGGGACGGAACAGTCGGAGCGGGAGCCATTCTCGCTCGAGGACACGCTCGAGGTCCAGGTCGCGCTCTCCGAGACGACAGTGAGTACCGTAACAGGGTTTCCATGGAGTCTTAGAAAGTCTAAAGTTAAAAAATACTAATTTTAGGCTTTTAGAACGTATTTTTTTTCTTTGTTTGATTTAAATGTTTTAAATATGCGCATATATTTCCATTCTCTTTCAGCTACAACAGCAGACGCAGCCGCTCGGGTACGTACAGCTCACGCTCACGCAGTCGATCTCACAGCCGCAGCCCGTCGCCACGGCGACACTCGAACCACGCCGCCCCGTCTCCTCTCCTGCCGCACCTCAAAGCCAAACAGCGCTCCGACGACCTGAAGCTCCACTCTCGCCACGGTCACAAGAGGAAGCGCTCGCGATCCGGCAGCAAGCCGAGAGAACGCGAGAGGGATAGGGAGCGCGAGAGGGAGCGCGAGCGCACCTCATCCGACCTGACGTCTAAAAAACACCGGCACGAGCGCGGCGGCGGCGGGAGCGGCGCCCACCACAGAGACCACCGCGAACGGTCACGCTCATACGAACGCTCGCACAAGAGCAAACACCACAGCAGCAGCCACTCGAGCCACAGCCGCCACCGCCGCTGACTCCGCCCATCACCGTATATTCCCTCGTTTTACATTTTATTCTTTTTTTTCTTTTCTCCTTTGTCTCGGCAAACCTTTTAGTTCAAATGTAAAAATGAAGGACCGCTCCATATTTACAGTGTAAAGACTTGAAGAAGAAAAAAATAACGTATTACAGAGAATGCTTTGATTTATAAAAGCAGCCTTTTGTTGACCATTGAGGGTGTGGACGTCGCTAATTTAATACGGAATCGTTCAGGAAAGACAGAGACTTCATATTACGTATATTTACAGAGGACGTTTGCTCTACAGGTGGAATAGACCATATTTTTTTACAGGGAGACGCAGACTTTCATTCTCTTCAGTCGTGGTGAATTTGTTACACTGGTTTTAGTCTGCACATGTTCATCTTGAATTTTTACTTAATAAAAAAAAAGTGACTTATTCTGACACGGGAGTTCTGTCTTTACATGAACACCTCACAAATCACAAATAAAACCATCCCATGTGTGAGGACACACCAGTCCTTAACATCAATAAAGTGGTGGCAACTTTTTCAGTTCTGTTTACTATCGCCTTCAAAACGGTTCCCTCGTGCAGCAATACAGCGCCCCCAGTGTTCACCTCTGGAAGTGCTCTTTTTTTGAAGCACGTCTATCTCCTAAGATTCACGCAGGATCTTTATCTTCTGGAAGAGGGTAACGTCCACGAGAGCCAAATCTGGCGATCGGTGTGGGTGCGGAGTTGCCATTGTTTCCGGCGAGAGACTCGCGTGTGATGAGAGCTCGGTGATGTTGCACACATGAGAATAGCAGATGTGGTTTTAATAGCAGCAGCTGCACAACTCCTGATGTGTACGCGGCACATTGTCCAAAAAAGTCGGTGCTCCCTGTGATTGTGCGTGCAGCCTCGTGCTGCCATCTGCTGGTTTGTTACAAAACTAGTGTTGAACCTCTGTGATACCACCTGGTAAGTCGATAGCAGAGAATAAAAAAACCTCCCTGACCTCCTCAACCCTTCTGAACAGCTTTGGGATGCACTGGAGTCTCATCACCAGAGGAGGAAAGTAGTGACGTACAAATACGGAGTTATTGTTCTTAAGTAGATTTTTCTGGTATCAGTTCTTTACTACAAGGTTTATTTTTTTGGTGACATGATCGATGTCACCAAAAAACATTGTGTCTCTCACACACCACAGACGTAGACTAGGTTATGAAGCTCACAATGAGCAGGCAGAAGGTAGTAAGAAGTCTGGGGTTAATGTAGATGAGACAGAGGGAGTCATGACTGTGAAGAGAGATGTAAGGATGTTGGGATAAATCAGAGCACTGGTGCTACACGAATCTCAAACTGGTTAGTAAACGTTAATAAACATTTGTAAGGGGAAAGTTTATAGGACTGTGGTGCAACCTGAGATGTTGTATGGATTAGAGACAGTGGCATTGAGTAAAAGACAGGAGGTGGAGCTGAAGGTAGCAGAGCTGAAGATGTTGAGATGTTCGTTGGGAGTGACGACAATGGACAGAATTAGAAATGAGTTTATTAGAGGGACAGCGCATGCAGGACGTTTTGGAGACAAGGTGAGGGAGGTGAGATTGAGATGGTTTGGACATGTGCAGAGGAGGAACATGGGGTATATCAGTAGGAGAATGCTGAGGATGGAGACACCAGGAAGGAGGAAAAGAGAAAGACCAGGGAGGAGGTTTATGGATGTGGTGAGGGAAGACATGCAGGTAGATGGTTAAAAAGAGGCAGATGTAGAGGACGGGGGGTATGGAGATGGATAATCCGCTGTGGCGCCCCCTAATGAGCAATTTTATTTTCATACCACTTTTAAAAATGGACGTCTCAAATCAGCTCAGATAAAATTTAGATTCAAAGGATTTTATCCAGAGCGACTTACAATGATCTCTTTCATACTGCTGAGTTTAAGGGCCTTGCTCAGGGGCCCAGGAGTGGCAGCTTGTTGTGGCTGGGATTTGAACTCATGACCTTTAGAGTCCAAAGTCCTAAGATTTATCTACTAAGCTACCACCTCCCACCTGAATGTTTTCATGAATGAGCAAACCGAATGTTCTTTTATTACAGTTCCATCATTGTTGATGTTCGGTGATGGCCGCTCAAAAACAGCTCATGCTAACCGAGGTCCTGAACCCATTGTAGCAGATTGTTGATATTAATTACAGTCCAAATCTCAAAGTTCTTGAGTTCGTCAGGAAACTTCATGGATCTTCATAAGTATCTCCAATTAAAAAGAACTCCATCCAGTCAAAACAAATTAAAAAAATAAAAACCTAGATAGACTTTATACATTGGAGAAAAACATCATTTCTCGTGCTCTAGAATCTACAGATCTGATATTGCCAAAAGTTTGTGGACACCTCGTCACAAGCATGTTATGTGCTTTTTGAGCATCCCATTCCACATTTAATCTCGATTTGCTCTTATAATTCCCACCACTCTTCTGGGAAGATGTTCCACTAGATATTTGGAGTGTGCTTGTGTTCATTTCATTAGCCAGTAAAGTCTGGTAGTGATGTAGGTGAGAAGGTGAGGAGGCCTTGGTTGCAGTCAGTGTTCACATTCATCCCAAAAATGTTTAGTAGGGCTGAGATCAGATTTATGTTGCAGGAGATCTTCCACTCCATACCATGTTAAGCAGATCTTCTCTTAAGTGATTGTAGCCTTAACCTGATGTACCAGCAGAGGGCGCCAGTGCACCACCGCTGCTTATTATTTGTTACCGTTCTTTTGAGATCAGCTCGCCTCTGATTGGCTCCTGCTGTGCCGAATGACGTCATCCTCAACCGCTAACCCGCGCAGTGAGAACGTTATCAGATGTATTCTTCTGTCTCAGCTTTGTGTTACAGGGAAGGTTTCATACCAAAGCGCCGGGTTTCCTGTCGCTAATATATTCCTGAAATATTAGTGATTAGATACACAATATAGGCCAAAAATATTAGGACACCCAAATGTGGTTCTTCACCAAAATGTTGGAGGAACACGATTGTATCTAATCGTCTTTAGATGCTTGACATTTTCCCTTCACTTGAAACAAGAGACCCAAACCCGTTCCAGCATGACCCAAAGTGCATAAAGCCAGCTCCATCAAGATCAGCTTTCCATAGGTTGGAAGAAGTGGAAGATCTCCTGCTATAGAGCTCCGATCTCGACCCTATTGCGATGAATCCCTCCTTCACCTCACCCATATCAGTACTTCACCCTGGAAATCTAGAGAAACATCTTCCCAGAAGAGTGTAGCAGCAAACTGGGGACTCGCTGTGGAACGGGACGTTCAAGAAGCACGTACCGATGTTGTGCTCAGGTGTCTGCACGGGAGCTTATCAGCACGAGTGTTGGAGATTTTTCAAGGAGATCGAATACATTTCGAAGACACGGAAGTCGTTGGCGGGAGTGAAAAAAAAAAAAGTGTGATGATCAGAGTGTTCCTAAGAGCTCGCACGTCTCTCATTCCTCTCCAGTGGTGCTCCTACACTCGAACATCTGGCTACTATTTACTCTCCCACACACACACACACACACACAGAGCGCTCATGTTTTCATTTGAATGCTTATCTCTCTTTACTTTTCTCTCCCTCTGTGGTTACGCAGCGTTCCGACTGCCGGCAGCCGCGACTGACCTCCGACGACCCCCCCTTCGCTCGTTACGATCCAACATCTTGATCTTTCCTCCTTCTTCTCCGTCTTCCCACCGTTTACCTGCTCCCACTCGTTTAACAGGAGCCTGGTGGGAGGCCATCGCTCCTGCTGCCCTGTACGTCGATCTACCGTTTCCTCCTCCTCCTCGTCTTCCTCCTCCTCCGCCGGGTCAGAGAACAAGAACACAACAAGCACTACAAAACCTCGGTGTTCCACATGATGCTCTTCATCCTTCTGGCTGTCTCTGTAGGCCTCAGGACACCCACGTGAGCTTTTATTCGCATCTCAGATCCTTTGTTCCAGCACACAAATCTCGCAGACACGTAGCGAAGAGAAAGAGCGAAAAATCGGAACATTCCGGCGTGAAATCGATCTAAATCGTAACTGAAACACACCAAAAAAAAAACAGCACTCTGACGGATTGGATTCGGATCAGACACAATGATTTGGTATACCGTTGTTCTCCGTCTAATACGTTTCCATAGCAACAGCCCATACTCAGGGACGTCCACTGCGAACGCACAGGAACTTTGTTTGTTTGTTTATATGTTTTCGTCAGTAGACGTTCACCGTCGATAAAATGTTTTCAGCACCATGAGCGAAACCGCACTGTGTCGCCAAAAGTATCGGGACACCCGAATTTCCCATGCGGTTTTTCCTCAAACGGTTTTGTTACAGGATTTTTTACAGGATACACGTTTATCGAATGCAATCGTCGTTTTACGCGGGAACCGTATCGAGAGGCGGACCGCGGGTTTGTTTAGTCTCCGCCTCCTGTCAATGCCGATACTCGAGCCGTACCGGGTCAACACACGCACGTGCGGAAACTCCGCCCCAAATCCTGACATCGCCAACGTTTTTACGACAGTCTACACACATGGATTTGTTTTTGTTTTTATGTTTGGCTTTAAGAATTTCAGAAAATTCCACATTTCAAATAAAGTAACTGAACCAATAAATAACGTTTTTTTTTGTTTGTTTTTTCAAACGAAGACGTTTGTTAAATTTTGCTGAAATAAATTCGAAAAACGTCTTTTTAATAAATGAAATGTAAAAAACACACGTACACGTCTTTATGACTCAAACGGAGTCTTAACAATGAAAATATTAACATTTTTCAATTTATTGAATTTTAAGATCATCAATTTAAATTGCGCCAATTTTATGGATTAATCGATTTAATCGTAAAAAAAAGTGTGTTGAATTAATTCGATTTATTCTATTTTAAGATTTACATTTTTTTATTTTTTTTAACCATTTTTATTTCAAATTGTTTTGAAATAAAAAAAAATAAATTGTTGATTAGGTTGGATTTCACTTTATGGTCATCGTACAAGGAACATGTTCAGAGGCGACGCAATGCAGTTCGCATCTAATCAGAAGTGCAACGTGGAACATATACAGTATTAATATACAATATACACCATCATATTTACACACTTGTGGAAGATCTCCTGCTATAGAGCTCCATCCCTATTAAACATCTCACCTTCTAACCTATATCAGTACCTGACTTTACCTACACCTGAACGGATCTCCACACGAATCTCCACAAAATCTAGTGAAACATCTTCCCAAAAGAGTGGAGAATCTTACAACAGCAAAAGGGGACACAATGTGGAACATGATGTTCAAAAAGAAGTGAATTTTATAGTCAGGCGTCCATAAACTTTTGGCTGTACAGTGTACGATACTCAACATGAAGTGTAACTCTAAATAGATAAAAACTACTACTATAAGTAGAATATTGCTATAATATGAAAGGAATGACACACACACACACACACACACACACACAAAATCAAAAGGGAAAAGAATCTCTCTCACCTTTGGCATTATTCCATTTCCCTGATTGTACACACACACACACACACACACACACACACACACACACACACACACACACACACACACACACACACACAGCATTAACTGTCTGATGGGTGTTCATGGGTGTGCGAGCAGGAGGAATGAAGGAATGTTGCTTAATCACACACACACACACACACACACACACACACACACACACACACACACACACTCTTCTCATCTCTCCTGACGTATGTACATTCCAGCTCGACAATGATCCCTATTTATACGAAGGGTGTGTAGGCCTGCACTTTGGTGTGTGTGTGTGTGTGTGTGTGTGTGTGTGTGCTTACACACATGTGCACCCCTCCAGTAATTTCTCACATCGTCTTACATGACTATAAATCAGTCTCATCAGAGCTCGTACCAGAGCTGGACCTACCTGGACAAAGTGTGCTTCTGTATATACACAAGCCCACACACACACACACACACACACACACACACACACA
>MU567224.1:3583694-3591194 GCA_024362625.1 Silurus asotus | reverse complement strand
TAGGTGTTATCATCACCAGGCCCAAAAGAAGTGAGAGCGCAACACACACACACACACACACACACACACACATACACACAGAACTACAAAGGCTTCAAAGACCTCTCTGAAGAGCTGCACGGATACAAAACATTTGCATACATGAGCGCTTTGATGTCATGCACCATAAAAAAAAAAAGAATGGTTATTTTTTCTTGATCCAAAGCTAACATTAGCGCTGAGCCCGTCCCTGAAGCGCACGTGTGTGTCTGTGTGCGTTTAGCTACGTTATATACATCCACTATCAATCAAAAACCCACACAATAAAGCATGATAGTGTTTGAGGTACAGGACGGCCTGATGTGTGTGTGTGTGTGTGTGTGTGTGTGTTTACAGAAAATGACCATGTTCAAGCAGGTGGCATGAGTTAATCTCTTGTTCCTTTCGGTCTAATGTCGCGCCGTTCCCCGGGGGTTCCCCCCCACTACCCACAATCCTGTGCGCTTTTTGTTTCCGCCTGCCGTCTTTTGGACTCGGGCGTGGCGGCTGCAAACAAACAACGCTTCCAGATGTTTTTTGTCTCACTCGCATTCGTTCAGACGAGCCAGCTGTCTGCTCGGCCCTGTGACACCGGCGGCGAGGATGAAATGACAGTTTTATAGCGCATTCCTTTCCGGCTTCAACATTCCAACCTTCACACACACACACACACACACACACACACACACACAGTAAGAGATACACTGAAGCTAGGTTTTTCTCGCGTGGTAAACGAGACGAGACAGAAATAGACGCTCGCCTCTGCTCCCGCTCCCTGTCACGTCTGCATACCTGTAATTCCTGTGTTCTCGCCTCATCTCAATCTCGAATCACGCCCAGTGTTCCTGATCTTCACACGTCAGGAGTTCCTCACGCCTCAGAATCCACCGAGCGACAACGGAAAATAAAAAAAGCCGCGTACCATCGATACAATGAGTCGAGATTAGACGGAAATACGCTGTATCGCCAAAAGTATTTGGACACCTGACTTTCCCAGCCATACGTGGTTCTTCCCCAAACAGTTTCCACAAACTTGGTTTGCGTGACAATGTTCCTGTGCACGAAGCCACAAAGTGAAGTAAACAGACTCTGATGATAAGGTGTTCAAAAAGAAGCACATGGATAATCTTATGATCAGGTGGCCACAAAATTTCAATGCATTACGTACGACATACATCATACAGATGGTCTACGAGTTACAATGGTTCTGCTTCGATCTCACGATATCCATACGACAAAAGTGTAAAAAAAAACAAGGGCTAGGCCATGTCTCCACTTACGATATTTTCAAGTTACTCAGGAAAAGCCAGTGGTGGACGAAGAACACAAACCATATACTTGAGTTAATGTAAAATGTGACTCCAGTAAAAGTAAAAACGTCCCTTTACACTTTCACTTGAGTAAAAGTACAAACGTTTTTGCTTTCAAATGTACTTAAGTGTCCAAAGTAGTGATTTATCATAACTATAATGTTCATATGATCATTTTTATCACAAGATTCTTCACTTAATCACCTCAGTTTATGTGTAAAGACTCGAATGTGACTCTCAGCACACTGATCTATTAATAGAATGATATTAATGACTCAAACACTGACTGATTTCTATTACAATTATCATGAACCCAAAACATAAAAAAAATCACGTAAATGAGGTCACGTGTGTTTGAGTCTGGAGTTTCTTCATTATTTATTCCTCTCTAAATGTTCTGCTTGATGTTGAACTGATGCTGAACTGTATGTTGGTGATCAGTAGATGCACCGAGCGCCGATCAGAACACGTGTAAAACACAGCGTGCGCTCGATCCTGATTGGTTGCTCGCTGCGTGTTTCACCAGTTACGTTTTTATCCTTGTGAATAAAAAGGGGCGAGTGATTTGACTACATGTAGTAAAAAGTCCAATATTTGACTTTGAAATGTGGTGAAGTTACAGTAAAAATCTCCCAAAATGGAAACCCTTCAGTAAAATACAGACACGTGAAAAAGCAACTGAACTACAGAAACTAATTACATTTACTTCATTACTGTCAACCACTGGAGACACCATGGCATAGTTTTTATCCAATTATAGCTACATTAGAAACCGTACACAGTAGTTCCTGTTGTCACTTACTTAGAGTGACAGATTGACCTTTGTTAGATATGTGTGTGTGTGCATTACGGCCGACATACATCATAATAATGGTCCACTAGTTACAATGGTTCTGCTTCGATCTCACGATATCCATACGACAAAATTGTAAAAAAAAAACAAGGGCTAGGCCATGTCTCCACTTACGATATTTTCAAGTTACTCAGGAAAAGCCAGTGGTGGACGAAGAACACAAACCATATACTTGAGTTAATGTAAAATGTGACTCCAGTAAAAGTAAAAACGTCCCTTTACACTTTCACTTGAGTAAAAGTACAAACGTTTTTGCTTTCAAATGTACTTAAGTCGTGATTTATCATAACTCTAATGTTCATATGATCATTTTTATCACAAGATTCTTCACTTAATCACCTCAGTTGATGTGTAAAGACTCGAATGTGACTCTCAGCACACTGATCTATTAATAGAATGATATTAATGACTCAAACTCTGATTGATTTCTGTTACAATCATCATGAACCCAAAACATAAAAAAAATCACGTAAATGAGGTCACGTGTGTTTGAGTCTGGAGTTTCTTCATCATTTATTCCTCTCTAAATGTTCTGCTTGATGTTGAACTGATGCTGAACTGTATGTTGGTGATCAGTAGATGCACCGAGCGCCGATCAGAACACAGCGTGCGCTCGATCCTGATTGGTTGCTCGCTGCGTGTTTCACCAGTTACGTTTTTATCCTCGTGAATAAAAAGGGGCGAGTGATTTGACTACATGTAGTAAAAAGTCCAATATTTGACTTTGAAATGTGGTGAAGTTACAGTAAAAATCTCCCAAAATGGAAACACTTCAGTAAAATACAGACACGTGAAAAAGCAACTGAACTACAGAAACTAATTACATTTACTTCATTACTGTCAACCACTGGAGACACCATGGCATAGTTTTTATCCAATTATAGCTACATTAGAAACCGTACACAGTAGTTCCTGTTGTCACTTACTTAGAGTGACAGATTGACCTTTGTTAGATATGTGTGTGTGTGTGTGTGTGTGTGTGTGTGTGTGTGTGTGTGAGTGTGTGTGTGTTATTGCTACGAGACAAAGAAATGAACTAGAAGAAAACCCTGATCTATTTTTTTCTTTTTCTTTGTTAACAGTGATGTATCATGAATAACTTGTCTCAGACATCCCTGGAATTTGTGAGTGTGTGTGTGTGTGTGTGTGTGTGTGTGTGTGTGTGTGTGTGTGTGTACTGAGTCTAGCTAAAGTATGTGACGTTTACAAGCCAAATTCTTATTTAGCTTACCCCTATATTTACCTTTCTTTTCTCCCTATATTTCTCTCTCTCTCTCTCTCTCTCTCTCTCTCTCTCTCTCTCTCTCTCTCTCTCTCTCTCTCTCAGTTCCCTTTATCACTGTCTATATGTCACTCTGCACACATCACTGCTTCCACCCTCTTTCCTCCCTCCCCCTCTCTCTCTCTTCCCTGCGTGACAACACGCCTAATGATATCTCTGTCAGTTAAATCATTCTACCAGTTTCTCTGTAATGGCGTTAATATGCGGCTCGTTGCTAATTAGTCGCAGCAGAAGCCCGAGGCGAGGAGAACATTCCTCTTTAGCGAGGCTCTTCTGAAGGCCGTATAGGGAACTTCTCTTTTAGCTCGCTTTCCCTATATAGAACTGCATGAGGTATTCGATACATTTTCTCCTCAGAACCCCTGACACGCTCCTAATCTTAATCAGGTGTTAGAGTTTTTCTCAGTAGGTTTAAAGCAGACATTCTAAAACGCTTAACGTGAAAAAGGCGTAACGTGGTTTAATGTCAAAAGACATTTTAAAAGACCAAACTCAGTAAACACACTCACAATAACGCTTACTATGTACAGACAGTTTGGTTGGGTTTGTTTTGTTTTTTTAACGCTGTCTTATCACATTGAGCCACATGTAGCTTTTTTCCTAGAGCTGAAGATGTTGAGATGTTCGTTGAGAGTGATGACGATGGACAGGATTAGAAATGAGTTTATTAGAGGGACAGTGCATGTAGGACGTTTTGGAGACAAGGTGAGGGAGGTGAGATTGAGATGGTTTGGACATGTGCAGAGGAGGATCATGAGGTATATCAGTAGGAGAATTCTAAAGATGGAGCCACCAGGAAGGAGGAAAAGAGGAGGACCAAGAAGAAGGTTTATGGATGTGGTGAGGGAAGACATGCAGGTAGTTGGTGTTAAAGAGGCAGATGTAGAGGACAGAGGGGAATGGAGACGGATGATCCGCTGTGGCGCCCCCTAATGGGAGCAGCTGAAAGAAGAAGAAGCAGTTGATTCACTTGCCTTCATTAGTGACAAGTTTCATCTGCAAAGTTCATCAACAAATTTACAAAAAAGTAATAGAAATTGAAGTTTCACACATTCTGACTGCTGGTTTAACCATTCTGCATTCAGTGACTGATGTCTAGATGATTTTAGGGGTTAAAACTATTTAGGTGGGAATCGGTATAATATATTTTGATTAACATGAACATAGCTGATAATGTAAGAAACGGCAGACGTTTGCACAAAATCCATCAAACGAACGTTCCAAATTGTTCACAATTCGTTCAAACGTGAAAACGAGAAACTGAACCAAGTGACGACGTGACGTGGATTTTAAACGAGTAGTTTTGAGAGTTTCTCCTTTCTGAGCTGAAAAACGCTCCAAAACAACTCATTACACTCACAAACACGAATCTCACTTCCTGCCTGGGAGTCCCAGAGGTTTAATCAAATCCCATAACGTATAAAACATCATTCTATTTATACCATCTGGCTGCGTGTCACCAAATTCTTCCTCTCATTCCTGAAAAACAAGGAATCACCCTTCTGTAATGGCTTTTTCTGCTGCTGCGGATGTCTCTCTCATTCTCTCTCTCATTCTCTCTCTCATTCTCTCTCTCGCTCTCTCTCTCGTTCTCTATCTCAGAGCATCAACAGCCGCATTGTGAAGCGCTCGAGTGCGTGAAAGACGCCGTTTGTTCTCGCCATCCTCGGTCGCACGAGGCCAATAACAGCCTTGCGGCGGAGGGATCATGCCTGCGTGTTAACGAAGCCACAAACCCGAGTCGAATGACACCGGGTCACGGATCCAGCAGGCGGATACATTCCGGGATGATTAGGGATTAGGATGTGGAGTTATGGGGTAAATAAACACATCCTCATCTCTTTTTCTTTACATTTCACCCAAATTTAATGATTTCCAAATCCTGTCAGTGTAGTGCAGTTTATCTTCGCATCTCGATGTATAACTGACAATACACTACATTAAAGATACATATGAAGCAGCTACCGATGCGGAGCGATACGATTTACCACTATGACAACGCGATTCATCGCAATAGGATGAAATGGAAGAAAATACGATGCTTTAATACGGTGCTAATAGTTTACTTAAATTTCTTTGGTTCAAACAGACGGCAAATCATAATTTTACTGAAGCGCCTTCTGACTTCAGACGTTCTTTCCCTGTTGTGTGTGCAGGAAGTTACAGCTCTGCCTCCGCCATGTTAATCTGTATTCTATGTGACTCTCAGGACACGCCTCGGTCTCCGTAGCGTTGAGATACGCCGTGTTCACGTAGCAGCAGCGGTGCTGAGAAACAAATGATTGGTCACTTTCTAAATAATAAAAGTATAAATAATTTTTTACTTATGCTAATATGTCAGTTTTTCTCAGCTGCTTTGTTGTGGATTTTTTTGCAAAACCCTGAACTTTTCTCAAAATCCTCAGTTCATCTCTCAAAAGTAAGAATTTGTGTCGATGAACATTTCATTCCCATCAGAATGAAAAGTCTGCGGTTTCAGTATTTCCTGATATAAACTACAGACTGAAAATGCACGAGGCTGAATTTCTTCTATTTGGCGTCTATGAATATCAGCAGCACAAATTCATTTATTTGAGTGTATATTTGATTTATATCGATTGCAAGACCTCAAACAGCATTTACTGGCATTTGAAGGTTCACGAGATTCACCTTTTTTAAAGGACTCGTTCATTCATTGGTTGATCTCGATGCCGTCTCGCCTTCGTTACCGACATTCGAGATTCACCTGCACAATTCATCAGTTTAAGACATTTACTAAAAAAAGTTCTAAAGTTTTAAAGAAATTCAAGCTTCAAAGATTATAACAACTGGTTGAATTCTGCAATGAACTGATGCTGAGGTGTTTTTGGGGGTTAAAACTATTCAGGTGAAATCAGTATAATATATTTTGATCAACATGAACATAAAGGTCTGATAATGTAGGAAACAGCAGTCACTCGTACGCAATCCATTAAACGATGTAACAAAGCGTTCGCAATTTGAGCAAAGCGACGGGAAATTGCTTTTATGATGAGCACAGTTGACTAAATGATGTGGAGGTTGAACAAGTAGTTTTGAGAAATTTCATTTCTGATCTGAGAAACGCGTCAAAGCAACAGAGAGAGAAACAGTAATAAAGTAGCACAGATGCGAAGTGCTCAATCTTACCATCATACCAATATATAAAGGATATATATATATATATATATATATGTATACATACACACACACACACACACACACACACACACACACGCACGTGTTGTGTTTTCGTGTGTTGGATGAACGTGTTGTGTTTTCTGTTCTGTTCGCCGAAATGGAGTTCCACATCAATTAAACTCTGATTACAATCAAGTGTTTTCCTTTAAACTCCACAAACAAATCAGAAGCACAACACATTTCTGTGTCTCTGTTCCTCTGCTGTAACTGCCGGCGTGATGACGATCTCTCATCGCTCTACGTCTGTGTAGTGGACCGGAATAAGAACATTCAAACAATCAGCAATTGAGCACTACTGCAGAAAGTGTGTGTGTGTGTGTGTGTGTGTGTGTGTGTGTGTGTGTGTGTGTTTCACATGACCACAGCCTCAAATCAGCTGCTCCTAAAATCTACTGACCTGCTGAGCAAAACAAAGCTCAATTATTTGAATTAAACTCATTTCCACATCACCATCAGGACACACGTACACGCACACTGGGGTTTTTGGAGGGTTTTTAAATTCTGTAGACAGACAAAAGTTTGTCTTATTGAACATCCTATTTTACATCGAGTCCTCATTTGTAGATGTTCCACGAGATTTGTGGAGATTCATTAAAGGTTCCACGGAACGAAGGTTGGGTCTCGTCGTTCATAGTTCAAGAACACAGACAGACAGACAGACAGACAGACAGACAGACAGACAGACAGACAGACAGACGAGGTATGTGGAAGAGGGCAGATAGCGCTTTTCTCTGAGTGTGTTAGCACCCCCCTGTGGTGTGCCAGAAAAAAAATATGGGTTGAAAATTGGGGTTTGCACTTTTGTGTAAGCAGGGTACATTTTTCCTTTTTTTTTTCTC
>MU567224.1:3539046-3546546 GCA_024362625.1 Silurus asotus | reverse complement strand
ACACACTGAGCGGATAGTGATTGCGTGCCTGGCACAGTCACACTGTGAGTTTCCCACGTCTTATAGATGGCCAATACGGAAGTGAGAAACCGCCACACTGCACCTACACCAAGACACATCCAGCTGCTGCATCTACATCACCCACACACACACACACACACACACACACACACACACACACACACACACACACAAGCAAACAGCTACACAAACACGTGCGGCTCCAGCCAACATGCACTACTTGCACCACAACCAAAATAAACACAATAAGCACTGAACAGAGCGTCGAGAATTACTGGTGCCCCTCGTGAAACGGCTGCACGCAATAAACCCTGTAGAAAAGAAGGAAGAAGAAGATAAAGAAAGAAAGAAAGAAAGAAAGAAAGAAAGAAAGAAAGAAAGAAAGAAAGAAAGAAAGAAATAACAAAAAGTACAAAATCAAGAAAGAAAAAAGAAAGTAAGAAAAAAGAAAGAAAGAAAGATTACAAAATCAAGAAAGAAAGAAAGAAAGAAAGAAAGAAAGAAAGAAAGAAAGAAAGAAAGAAAGAAAAAAAATAACAAAAAGTACAAAATAAAGAAAGAAAGAAAGAAAGAAAGAAAGAAAGAAAGAAAGAAAGAAAGAAAGAAAGAAAGAAAGAAAGAAAAATTACAAAATCAAGAAAGAAAGAAATTAATAAAGAAAGAAAGAAAGAAAGAAACCATCTCTCTCTCTCTCTCTCTCTCTCTCTCTCTCTCTTTTTCTCTCTTTCAGTCTATCTGTCTCTTTCATACTCGTTTATAGAAACAAAAGGAACATGCATGTGTCTCTCAAAAAAAATTTTGTGTTTCCAAAGTCTTTTATATATATATATATATATGCAAGGCTTGTTTTTACAAAAGGTGCCAATACTTATGTTCTGCCTGAAGAATCTCTTGGAAGAATCAGCACAGATGATTAGACCTGCTCATTAGTGAGGACTGACCCCCGGAGTGATTTCTGCAGAGAGAAGGACTATTACCCTTCTTCTTTCTCTTTCTTCTCGTGCACCCGCGGCGAGATCTTTTTCTCAGCAGCCTGCGCGGAACCACGAGCAAAACATCAAGTTTCACTATGAGTTCAGGTTTTTTTATTTTTTATCTGATTCTCAGTACAGACGATGTTCCTCTGATGTTCCACTCAATTTCGGAGTGTGTCCATTGAGCCACAAGGGTGTGTGACAGTAAAGTCAGGTACTGATGTTGGGTGACATGAAGGAGGCCTGGAGTGGAGTCACATTCAGTAGTTCAATAGGGCTTGAGCTCTATAGCAGGCCTCTGAAGATCTTCCAAAGCATGTAAAGCATTGTGCACAGAGGCGTTGTGATTGTCATGCTGAAACAGGTTTGGGTCTTAGTTCAAGATAAGGGAAAAGTTCATGCTGTGGCATACAATGAGGTCCTGTACAACAACAACAGTTCGAGAAAGGAGCAGATGTGGGAGAAAAAGTCGGGTGTCCCAATACTTATGGTGTAGTGTAATAGGCAAAAAAAAAAGAAATACCAATTTTAGTTTGCTTGCACATATCGGAGGCAGAGAAAGCGATTATCCCGGCTAACGAGCACTCGTTCCACAGTGCCTTCGGGTCGAATTGACCTCAGAATCAAAAAGAAAAGAAATGTGTTTATGACTCGAAAGTTTTGATGTTGGAATCAGATGCACTCGGGCTAAAAGTCTGAAGTAGGTCATTCTGACCTGAGTGGATTACAAGGGTTTAAAAAAACTCACGTTGGCTCAGTCAGCACCAGCCCCCCGCTCGCACGTTCTCAGCGCCACGATCATAACAATTTTACAGCTCTGAAGAAGGAAACGCTGGGAAAAGGGTCGTGAGCCGTTTTAATCCTGTGCACTGATGTGAATTGATGATCGAAGCGTGCTAGCGTTTTTCGCGAGACTCGATACGAGAACTGAGAACGCTGCGAGTTAGCGTTTGCATACAAATGTCCAGAAATAAACCGGACGTTCTGGGCTTGAAATGTTTTCTCGTCTCGCTTCACTGGAGTGTAAAGAGGAAAAAAAAGGGTTAAGAAATCCACGCCTGTAGATGAGCTGATTTGACCATATCTAATGAATAAATAGTTAATTACATCATATGCGTGCATTGCAGGAGAGCTAGCCATCGCCTGGATAGCATAATCCGTGTCAAATGTGTGACCAGGCTATTTTTTACATTAATCTCTACAAGGATCTGTTTCCTATCAGCAGAAACATGATAGCTGTACATCACAATCCACTCATCAAAGCTTACAGTAAACTCTATGGAGCTTCCTGTTGCAGGTCTAAATTAGCGCTTCAATCTAACCAGAAGCTAATAGTTGCATGTCTAAATATAACTGTTGCAGTCCGGTATCTAACGATGCCGCATGTACGTCTTGGAGCGAAGTGGAAACCATGTAAATTTCATCTCGGCCTGAACTTCCTGAAAGCGGTTTCAGTCTGTACGCCGGGTTTCACTTTGACTGTGCGTCTCCAGTCATATCGCGCTGCACAGTCATGCTACTGTGATAAGAACCGCGCTTACAGTAACCCGCGCCCTGACCTTCCCGTTGGCCTGTTAGAGCGTTCCGTCCCGGCACTCGCGTGGCCAGAATGTTTCAGGAGAAACTTGCTAACTCGTGCTTAAAAAGGTTCCTCAGGAAGTTGCCAAAATGGTTATGAAGTCATTTGCATAGATACTGGACTGCATGATTTTTTGCATTAAAAAAAGAGTTGCATAAAGGAATAGAGAGATTTTTTGTGTGTGAAGTCAATGCTCACTGAATATAGCGATTAGGGATTAGTAATTAGGAACACTGGTGTTTAGGGATTAGTGATTAGAAACAATGGTGATTAGGGATTAGTAATTAGGAACACTGGTGATCAGAGATTAACAATTAGGAACACTGTGGATTAGAGATTAGTAAATAGGAACACTGGTGATTAGGGATTAGTAATTAGGAACACTGGTTATCAGGGATTAGTAATTAGGAACAATGGTGGTTAGGGATTAGTAATTAGGAACACTGGTGTTCAGGGATTAGTAATTAGGAACACTGGTGATTTGGGATTAGTAATTAGGAACACTGGTGATTAGGGATTGGTAATTAGGGACAATGGTGATTAAGAATTAGTAATTAGGAACACTGGTCATCAGGGATTAGTAATTAGGAACACTGGTGATTATGGATTAGTAATTAGGAACACTGGTCATCAGGGATTAGTAATTCGGAACAATGGTGATTAGGGATTAGTAAATAGAAACACTGGTCATCAGGGATTAGTAGTTAGGAACAATGGTGGTTAGGGATTAGTAATTAGGAACAATGGTGATTAGGGATTAGTAATTAGGAACACTGGTCATCAGGGATTAGTAAATAGGAACACTGGTGGTTATTGATTAGTAATTAGGAACAATGGTGGTTAGGGATTAGTAATTAGGAACACTGGTTATCAGGGATTAGTAATTAGGAACACTGGTCATCAGGGAATAGTAGTTAGGAACAATGGTGGTTAAGGATTAGTAATTAGGAACAATGGTGATTAGGGATTAGTAATTAGGAACACTGGTCATTAGGGATTAGTAATTAGGAACACTGGTGGTTAGGGATTAGTAATTAGGAACAATGGTGGTTAGGGAATAGTAACTAGGAACACTGGTTATCAGGGATTAGTAATTAGGAACACTGGTCATCAGGGATTAGTAGTTAGGAACAATGGTGGTTAGGGATTAGTAATTAGGAACAATGGTGGTTAGGGATTAGTGATTTTAAATACTGGTTATAATGGATTAGTATTTAGGGTTATCAGGGATTAGTAATTAGGAACACTGGTTATCAGGGATTAGTAATTAGGAACACTGGTTATCAGGGATTAGTAATTAGGAACACTGGTTATCAGGGATTAGTAATTAGGAACACTGGTTATCAGGGATTAGTAATTAGGAACAATGGTGGTTAGGGATTAGTAATTAGGAACACTGGTTATCAGGGATTAGTAATTAGGAACACTGGTCATCAGGGATTAGTAGTTAGGAACAATTGTGGTTAGGGATTAGTAAATAGGAACAATGGTGGTTAGGGATTAGTGATTTTATATAATGTATACAGTGTAGAGGAGTTTCTATAGTATATAAATAGTGTGTATCGAGTGCAGTGTATATAAGGAGTGTAGAGGGTATACAGAGAGTGTAGAGGTGCACATAACATAAAGTGAGAGTACAGAACCTCACCTGTCGAGGTGAAGCTGATTGGTTTCTCGGAGCTCCTCCAGCTGAGCCTGTGTACGCTGCAGCTCCACTCTGCACTCTCTCTCTCTCTCTACACTCCCTCGTTCCATCTCCAGCTGTCTCTCCACCTCCCTGAGGCGCTTCTTCAACCGCTGGAACTCGTGCATGATCAGGTAGCTCACGCCGCAGTAATGGCAGGTCGTCTCGTCCTGCTCCATCTCAACACACACACACACACACACACACACACACACAAGCACGTTACCTATTGCTTTAATATCTATAATAGCACTATTAAAGAACGTCAGCGAGGAGAAGAGGTGTAAAACGAGCTAGCTGAAAGTGGAGGTTTAGTTTATAAGATCAAACAGATGAGATCGTGAGAACTTGATGATGACTCAGGTTATTGTGCCAGTGTAACTAAAGTGCTGGGGCGATAATGGCCTCTTTAGCGTGACAGAGGTCTGGCACACTCAGGTGCAGTGATTCAGCCCCGGAGGCATCAGAGGTGGCGATTAGCAGTAACGTCTGCCACACCTACACTCTGCAAAATAAAATAAAAATCACGTTCAAATGTGCACGATTTTCTCCTCACATGCTTTTAGCCAAGTGACGTTTGCTTCGTTATAAGGATCGATGCTAACACGGCTCAAACGAGCTAATGGCTGCAGGCTCAGGCCCATGCGAGCCAATGCAAATCTAGACTCAAACATGTCTCGACCGATCTTAACTCCGATTGCTTGGAGTAAAATAGAAAACATGCAAATTTCGATTCTGGCTGAACTTCCTGAAAGCGGTTTCACTTTGTACGCAGGGGTTTCGCTTTAAGACGCAGCTTCTGACTGAATCCTGGAGCGTCTTTAGTCATATCACTGCTCAAGTCACCTCGTTGTGAACTCCCACTCCGCTTTATAAAGTGATATCTCAGAGATAAGCGCATAACAGATGAGACGGATGAGTCAAATTGTTTCTCAAAGGATGTTTTTGATCCTCGATCCTCACACACTTATTAGTGTCAGCACTGAAGAACCATTTTATTTGGAAAGAATCTATTAGGAGGGATAATGAGGTCGGGCATTTGACATTAGCAGGGGTTTTGGCACCCAGGACGCTGGCAAAAGTGAAAAAAATTACAATACACACAAAGTAGAACTACAAGAGTCTTCTAAAGTGTCCTTACAGAAGATTTGTGGACACCTGACCAAAAGCTTTTTGAACATCTCATTTCCCATTTCCTCTTATAATGACCTCAACTCTTCTGG
This sequence comes from Silurus asotus, assembly GCA_024362625.1. Taxonomy (NCBI): domain Eukaryota; kingdom Metazoa; phylum Chordata; class Actinopteri; order Siluriformes; family Siluridae; genus Silurus; species Silurus asotus. Next base: position 3,541,065 of record MU567224.1, on the reverse strand, counting down.
AAGGAGACTCGAGCTTAAGTTGAGGAGGCCTGGGGTTCAGTCAGCATTCACATTCATCTCAAAGGTGTGTAATACGGCATGAAGATCTTCCACTCCAACCCATATAGACCAGATCTCTTATGAAGTGTGCACAGAAGCATTGCCATGCTGGAAGAGGTTTGGGTCTCCTAGTTCACACCACAAACACTTTACACCCTATTCAGACACGGGGACTGGAGAAACTCCGCCATTATAGTTCCTCTAATTTTGGGACCAAATATGGAGTCGTCTGATTCTCTTCGGTGGTCTGATCATCTTCATCGAAATGTAAAATCGGAGTTAAGCCACAAAGGTGTTAGTAAATTCAGATAGTGATGTAGGTGAGAAGGTGAGGAGGCCTGGGGTGCAGTCAGAGGTGTTCAGTAGGGTTGACATCAGAGCTTTATAGCAGGAGATCTTCTTCACAAAACCATGTAAAGCAGATCTTTATGGAGCTTATTGCCATGCTGGAACAGGTTTGGGTTTAGATATAAAATGTTTGTTTTGATAATTTATTATGGATCATGAACTAGATAAAGAGAACACAGTGATGAAGAAACACGTGCACTTCCCCAGTATGGAGTTTCACACGATTCGTTACTGCTTGTTAACGAGTCATCGAGATCCATCAGTACACAAGGAGTGTAAAGAAACGCTTGGAAAAAGAAACACTTGATCTTCATCGTTAACGTGTGAATCACGTGACCAGGCTGAGCTCAGAATGCGATGAATATCAAGTTCACAAGTACATTTTGATCAGCATTTCTGCTTAATCAGCATCTTCATTTATTATTATAATCATTCTAATTTAATCCTAATTAGAAAAGTAGTATTTTTATTTTATCATTATTTTTCTTGACATTGTAATTAAGAATAATAACGATGATAATGAAGATGATGATGATGATGTGGTGGTGATAATAACAATGATGATGATGATGATGATGAAAATGATGATAATAATGACGATGATGATGATGAAGATGATGGGGTGGTGGTGATATTGATGAAGAAGAAGATGATGATAATGATGATGATGATGATGATGGGGTGGTGGTGGTGATAATGATGAAGAAGATGATGATAATGATGATGAAGATGATGATGTGGTGCTGATAATAACAATGATGATGATGATTATGATGATTATGATGATTATGATGATGAAGATGATGATGATGGGGTGGTGGTGGTAATAATGATGAAAATGATGATAATAATGACGATGACGATGATGATGATGATGATGATGATGGGGTGCTGATAATAACAATGATGATAATGATGATGATGATTATGATGATGAAGATGATGATGATGGGGTGGTGGTGGTAATAATGATGAAAATGATGATAATAATGACGATGATGATGATGATGATGATGATGGGGTGGTGGTGGTGATAATGATAAAGAAGATGATGATGATAATGATAATAAAGATGATGATGATGATGGGGTGGTGGTGGTGATAATGATGAAGAAGATGATGATGGGGTGGTAGTGGTGATAATGATGAAGATGATGATGATGAAAATGATGATAATAATGATGATGATGATGATGAAGATGATGATGGGGTGGTGGTGGTGATAATGATGAAGAAGATGATGATGATAATGATGAAGATGATGATGGGTTGGTGGTGATATTGATGAAGAAGATGATGATGATAACGATGATGAGGTGGTGATGATGATGATGATGATGGGGTGGTGATTATGATAAAATTGTGAAAAAATAAATAAATAAATAATAATAATAATAATAATAATAGTTTTTATTAACAACAAATAATTAATTATAATATATAAATAATTATATAAATAAACATTATTATTATTATTGTTATTATTATTGTTATTGTTATTGAGGTAATCTGGAAAAAAATTCAGTGATCTCTGTACAAACAAATCCTCTACACACATTAACCCCCCTCCCACCCAAACAAACACACACACACACACACACACACACACACACATTGCCCCACCCCCTGCCC
>MU567224.1:3510109-3539033 GCA_024362625.1 Silurus asotus | reverse complement strand
CCCTCCCACACACACACACACACACACACACACACACACACACCACTCCTGAGCTCTGATATATCAGTCACGACACAGGTATTTACATAGTGATAAATTATTCGTGCCACTCCATATAGGAATTTGAGCTATTGTTGTGGACTGCTCTGGGAAGCACCTGTTTATGTGTGTGTGTGTGTGTGTGTGTGTGTGTGTGTGTGGCCCCCACTTCTCCTTCATCCTGTTCCAGCCACAAAGCATCACCACAGACGTTCTCTTATCACGCAAAGGATTAACAGTCAATGGACTTATCCTTGTTTTTCCTTTAATTTCCTGTAGATTTTGAGTGAGCAGGTTTTGTGTGTGTGTGTGTGTGTGTGTGTGTGTGTGTGTGTGTGTGTGTGTGTGTGTGTGTGTGTGTGTGTGTCTGTGTGCGTGTGAGCTTTGTGAATGCTCATTAAGATAAAGACCCCCCTGCGGTGCTCAGCGTAGCACGAGCCAATGCCGAGATTCCTCTCAACTCCACAGCGCTGGCACATGACACAAAAGGAGTAGCAGGAAGGAGATACGGGTAAGAGGGGGCAAAGTGGTATTCATGCTGGGGAAAACAACAGGGGGCGGGGGGGTATCTGAGGGTCTGTGGGTGGGTCAGAACCATGGAGAGAATAAAACCAGGGCAGGGCAGGGCTTCAGGGCAGAATGTGGAAGAGAAAAGCTACATGGTCTTGGGTCTCCTAATTCAAGGAGCTAAAAGACTCCAACGACGGGGAGACCCGAATTTCCAGCCACCAAAATGTTACCATAAACTTGGAGGCACAGAATAGTACTGGACGTCTTAGTACAGGATGCTGTAGGAGCCCAAAATCTGTTTCAGCATGATCATTCTCCTTGTGCACAAAGCCAGCTTCATGAAGATCTGCTTTACCAGGGTTGGAAGATATGGTAGATCTCCTGCTGTAGAGCCCTGATGCTATTGTAGGTTTAATTCATGTCGTATCTCCATACCGGCCCTGGATCATCGTTTCCCGAAAGATCTAATGAAATCTTTGTCAGTACGCTTTACACCTTCTACCCAGCATATACAGAAGTATCAGGGAATAAATAAAAAAACATTTGATTACATGCAAGTCCATAAATGCACCAAAGACATGGCAAAAGTATTTGGACGCCCACCTTTTCCACCCAGATGTGGTTCTTCGCCAAACTTTGACCACAAAAGTTGGTTATACAATTGTATAGTTTGTCTTTGGATGCTGAAACATAACATTTTCCATTAAGTTGAATTATTAGATCCAAACCCGTTCCAGCTTGACGATACCCCTGTGCACAAAGCCAGCTCCATGAAGATCTGCTTTACAAGGTTTGGAAGATGTGGTAGATCTCCTGCTATAGACCTCAACCCTACTGAGATGTAAACACTGAGAGCACTGATTGCTGAATGAGTGAGAATCTTCACAAAATCTAGTTAAACATCTTTCCAGAAGAGTGAAGATTATAACAGCAAACGGGGACTCAATGAGGAAAGCATTAGACGTTCTGTCAGATGTTCTGGTGTTCTGTTGTTCTCTAAAATGGGCAGAAGATTTGAATGTGAATCGCGTCTGTAGTGAGACGGCGGCAGAAAAAAAAAGGCAAACGGGTCAACATTCGGTTTCAATATTCTGCTTTTTCAACAAGGGGAAAAACGTTTGCGGTTACCTCAGTGCTCGGTTCTGTATGGAGCGGATCGCTGGCAAAATAGTTCTAATATTAAGAATCGAAGCTCTTAGTGTCCTGTTGCGTGACAAATATATCAATAATTGGTTCCATTCTGACCACATTTAATCACATCTGAAACACTGGGAGATCCAACCACGGGGGTGCTGAAGAGAAAGCATGACTGGTGGTGCTGAGGGTGGTGCTGAAGAGAAAGCATGACTGGTGGTGCTGAGGGTGGTGCTGAAGAGAACGTATGACTGGTGGTGCTGAGGGTGGTGCTGAAGAGAACGTATGACTGGTGGTGGTGAGGGTGGTGCTAAAGAGAACGCATGACTGGTGGTGCTGAAGGGAAGCTGAAGACAACACATGACTCGTCATGATAAAGAGAACGCATGACTGGTGGTGCTGAGGGTGGTGCTAAAGAGAAAGCATGACTGGTGGTGCTAAAGAGAACGCGCGGTTAGGAGTGAGGACACAAGTCCAGGACCTGTCCATATCTTGTCCACTAGCAGAGACAAGTTAGGGAGAAAGGGGTGGAGTGTGTGTGTGTGTGTGTGTGTGTGTGTGTGTGAGAAGGGGTGATAAAAGGCACCTCGTAGCACATGTGCTTTATCCCTCAGGACACAAGTCCAGGACCTGTCCATATCTTGTCCACTAGCAGAGACAAGTTAGGGAGAAAGGGGTGGAGTGTGTGTGTGTGTGTGTGTGTGTGTGTGTGTGAGAAGGGGTGATAAAAGGCACCTCGTAATGTGCATGCTTTATCCCTCCGAGACGGAGACGTCCCTCGCTAAGTAGCGAACAAACGCGCACCGGATTTGAAAAGCATTTATTATTTACGGGGCGGCGTGCAGAAGAGAGGGGCCGCCGAGGGGATCGCTGTGCCGTGTCTGCCTGCGATGGAGGCTTTTGACTAAAGCTCTCATTAAAAATGAATAGAGAAATCGAGGAACAGGAGAAGAAGTCCCATAGCAGCTGGGGAACAGTGGCACGAAGAGGGAGCGAGGGCAAAGGAAAGAGAAAACGATCGCTAGCAGGGTAAAGATGAGGCACGGCATTGCACAGGTTTCTGTTACGCTTCGATATGATCCTTTATTACGCCTTTATTTTCTTTCTGTAATCGGTATACAGTATGCACCATGGAACGCGGAAAACACTGGAGACACTCCTGGTGCAGCTCAGAGATCTTTCACACATCATTCACTATAAGCTGTGTGTCATTACAATCAGAAGAAAAGTGTGTTGAAGTGAAAGGATTCAGTATATAAGTACTGTTACACCTGGCTTTCCCAGCTAGATGTGGTCTCTCTCTCTCTCACACACACACACACACACACACACACACACACACACACACACACACACACACACACACACACACACACACACATACACACACAAGCTCCCTTTTTCTTGTACACTATGAACCTGTCTGTCTGTCTCTCTGTCTATCTCTCTCTCTCTCTGTCTCTCTCTCTCTCTCTCTGTCTCTCTCTCTCTCACACACACACACACACACACACACACACATGCTCACTTTCTCCTGTACATTATGAACCTGTCTGTCTGTCTGTCTGTCTGTCTGTCTCTCTCTCTCTCTCTCTCTCTCTCTCTCTCTCTCTCACACACACACACACACACACACATAGACACACAGGCACACACACACACACACACACACATATACACACACAAGCTTCCTGTCTCCTGTACATTATGAACCTGTCTGTCTGTCTGTCTCTCTGTCTGTGTGTCTATTTGTCTCTTTGTCTGTCTATCTATAACTTTTTCTGTCTGTCTCTCACACACACACACACACACACACACACACACACACACGCTCGTGAGCATGTCTGAGCCGATATGACCTTGTTTTCACCCCAAGCCACAGTGTCACTGGAGGCTGTGTGCCGGATGTGTGATCTCGTCGAGGCTCAACGCACTGCTCGAGTCACGTGCAACGCTCTTTTTTTTTCCTTTTTTAACATGTCGTATCTGCTCTCCCTCACACACAACAGAACTGAAAATCCTGATAGGCCAGACATTACGACCGGACGGTTTATATCAAACCATCACTGCGAACCCACAACGATACAGTGACATGTTTTAGAAAATGATGTTTAATACTATAAATCGTTAAAAGTAATTCATTTCATTACATTTTATTTCTATTTTATCTAAAATAAAATGTGCAGCTGGAAGCTTACGTCATCAAAATACATTCAATTTCAGTGCAAACATACAAAATCTATTTCTGATTCTGAATCTGTTAAACACTGATGGATGGAGTCTCCAGAACCAGTGTAAATTCTCTGTGAAGATGTGGATGATTGTGGATTGACCTCCTGACCTCGTCTACACTATATAAAGAAAAGTATGGGACACCTAACCTCTCCTGCCATATGTTTGTTCTTCTCCAAATTGTTACCACAAAGCTGAAGGCACACAATTGCAAAGAACATCTTTGGGTGACTTTGCCTTCACGTGAACTAGGAGACCCAAACCTGTTCCAGCATGATGATGCCTCTGTGCACAAAGTGAGCTCAATGAAAATCTGCCTAACATGGGTTGTAGTGGAAGATCTCCTGCTATAGAGCTTCATTCCTACTGAACACTACAGAAGAGCAAATTGGGTATAAATGTGGAATGCACATGCTGTACTTATGACCAGGTGTCCGCAAACTTTTGGTGTATCCGACGAACACCTTTGTGTGAGCTAATCTCCACGAAATCTAGACAACGTCTTCCCGGAAGAATGGAGGTTCTTCTAATGGTAAACGGGGAAGGAAATGTTCAAAAAGAAGCACATGCCAATGTCCACAAACTTTCTGCGTATATCAGTGGTTTCTGAGAATAACTCTAAGAGCGGACGCCTTCGCTGTGAATGTCGGCGGAATATTTTTATTCCTTGCGCTTACTCATATTCTGACACTCTTGCGTCAGCCCTCGGTTCGGGTTTGATCTAAAACGGGGCTCGGTTTCATCACCGCGGCTATTTTTCATGTCTTTATTCTTATCATGATGATTACTAAACGCAATCGTTTTCCACCGGGGGCCTGGGATCACAAGTACATCCTGTATTTTTTAACAGATCGGTGTTCAAGTGGGAGGAAAGACAGACACAGATACATAGAGATAGATAGAGAGAGAAAAAGAGGGGGATAGAAACAAGAAAACAGAGAGAGAGAGAGAGAGTGAGAGAGAGAGAGAGAGAGAGAGAGAACGCTATAAAACACACCAAATGAGACGTCGTGTTTCGCCCCCAGAGAACGTGAAAGTGAATTATAGACGGAGGAAACGTGCGATTGATCCTCCCTTCTGAACTGCTACGTCCCCCGGACCCCTGGTGCAGAATTATTACGGCTGCGTGACTACAAACTCCAAACGTCTCAGACGGAGGAGGCCTCTGTGCATGTGCTTTGGTCTGTACCTGCTGGATCTCCAATGGCAGGGGGTGAGAAGGAGTGCAGATCCTCATTTCTTCGTTCAGGGATCTGCTAGTGGGATCGTCTTCTACAGGAAGGAACAGAGACAACAACGACAGAGATGTTAACGCTGGGCCATGTGGAGGGAAACACTGGTATCTCGTGGCTTCGAGGTTCCAAGCATGGGATGGAAATGGGAGCCCAGTGGCTACGATTTTGGAAGGAGGGTCATGGGTTTAAATCCCAGCATCACCAAAGCTTTAGCACTTTAGCAAGGGGATTCACCTTCATTTGCTCAGCTGTATAACTGAGATAACTGATAAGTGCATCTGCATAAATGTTGTAAATGTAGCATAAGATGAAAAGAAGGTACAGCGTGGGTGAGATGGAAAGAGGTGAAGGAAATAGGAACGTCTCAGCTACTCTCATGGGAAATGTAGGCGGATAAAAATGATTTGTTTCATTATAATTGTTGAAAATATTTGATCAGAATATTTCAGCATTTTCCTGATCATAAAATTGTTCCTTTTGTTTCGATTCTACCGAAAACTCAACGTGTTGGTGTTTTTTACTTTTCCATATTCACATGTATTTGTATCTCCAGTATAAACATCACTCTTACACCCACGCTGAGCTGAAAAGCATCTCTGAGACAAACATCTGTCCAATTTCAGTGTCAGAATTCTGTTCCCGAATGTGAGTTTTCTGCTCACCATGATAGCACAGAGGAGTTATACGAGCTAGTTAGCATAGCCTTCCTGTGCAGATGAATGCACAATTTCTCTTCTGGAGGACAGCAATTTCTGAACTCTTTGACCTAACACCCATGATCACTGGGTTTACTGGGACATTTCTGCCACGACCAGTGAGATCAATGCAAGATCTTTGCTTAGACCATTGAAATCACTGACATCTCTGCCACGATCACTGAGATCACCACAAGATCTCTTCCATATTCACTGAGATCACTGAGAGATCTCTACCATGACCGATAAGATCACTGAGAAATCTCTGCCATAACCAATGAAGCCACTGCGAGATCTCTGCCACGTTCACTGAGATCACCACGAGATCTCTGCCATGACTAATGAGATCACTGAAAGAGATCTCCCAATGACCAATAAGATCACTGAAAGAGCTATTTAATGTTCACTGAGAGATCTCTCCCATCACACATGAGATCACTGAAAGATCTCTTTAATGATTACTGAGAGATCTCTGCCATCACCAATGAGATCACTTAGATCTCTTTAATGATCACTGAGATCACTGAGATATCTATGCCATGACCAATGAGATCACTGAAAGACCTCTTTAATGATCACTGAGAGATCTCTGCCATCACCAATGAGATCACTTAGATCTCTTTAATGATCACTGAGATCACTGAGAGATCTATGCCATAACCTTTGAGATCACTGAGAGATCTCTTTAATGATCACTGAGAGATCTATGCCATAACCTGTGAGCTCACTGAGAGATCTCTTTAATGATCACTGAGATCACTGAGAGATCTATGTCATAAACTGTGAGATCACTGAGAGATCTCTTTAATGATCACTGAGAGATCTATGCCATAACCTGTGAGATCACTGAGAGATCTCTTTAATGATCACTGAGATCACTGAGAGATCTCTGCACTTGAGCTCAGGTGTTCCTAATAGAGTTACCTGCAATATAGTACACGTTTAGGACCAGGAGGTGGTTTAGTATACATCAGTAGATCATGATCACTCTGTGTGGAGTGCACAAACCGAAAGAATGCTAAGTCTAAACAGTTTATGCTAGCAGATTCAAAAAAGTTTTTTTAAACGCTTGCATTGATTTTTCTTCTTAATTGCCATATAAAGACGTGTTAGAGTACATACCCATAGTGTTGACAAAAAAGTCAATACAAGTAAACAAAACAACAACAAAAAACAGGAAGAAAATGTTTGATATTCCGTTTTCACACAGAGCCACTGCCGAGTAGAGCGTCGTTCACCATGGAGACAGAAGAGACTGAAACAGCGCATGCGCAGGAGTAACACGCTGTGTGTAAATGAGAGGATATGAGAGTAAGACAGTGACGGAAGCGCGTTGCTTTTACAAAGAGAAAAAAATCACAGGAAGGATATGAGATATTAAGTCATAATTATGAGACCCTCTGTGATTTTTTTTTCTCTTTGTGAATGCCAATCGCTTCTGTAGAGAGCAGATCAAAACACACACAAGAAACTCGTGTGGAAAATAAAAAACAATTAATCAAAACAAAATTAATAAAAAAAATACAATAAAAAGTTAATTAAATGAATTCATGTAGATGTGAAAAACAGCATGTAAACAGTTATATAGTTCTAATAAAATAATAAGATAATATGGGTGGTGCTGAAGTGAAGTGAAAAGTGTATGAGTGTGTGTTCGAGTTCAGATTTGTACACACTTCAGTAACACATAGTTAAGTGAGTGTGTGTGAGTTTTAAACAGTTCGGTTCTGTGTGTTGAAGAGTCTGGTGATGTGAGGAAAATCATTGTTGCAAAGTCGGATTTGAGAACCAAATGCTTTAAGACCACTTTCCTGATGGTGGGAGTGTAAAGAGTGTGTGTGAGGGGTGTGTGAAGAGTGTGTGTGAGTGGTGTGTGAAGAGTGTGTGTGAGGGGTGTGTTAAGAGTGTGTGTGAGGGGTGTGTGAAAAGTGTTTGTGAGTGATGTGTGAAGAGTGTGTGTGAGGGGTGTGTAAAGAGTGTTTGTTAGTGATGTGTGAAGAGTGTGTGTGAGGGGTGTGTAAAGAGTGTGTGTGTGAAGAGTGTGTGTGAGGGGTGTGTAAAGAGTGTTTGTGAGAGGTGTGTGAGGGGTGTGTAAAGAGAGTTTGTGAGTGATGTGTGAAGAGTGTGTGTGTGTGTGTGTGTGTGTGTGTGAGTGGTGTGTGAAGAGTGTGTGTGTGTGAGTGGTGTGTAAAGAGTGTGTGTGAGGTGTGTGTGTGTGTGTGTGTGAGGGGTGTGTGAAGGGTGTGTGTGAGAGGTGTGTAAAGAGAGTGTGTGAAGAGTTTGTGTGAGGGGTGTGTGAAAAATGTGTGTGAGGGGTGTGTGAAGGGTGTGTGAGGGTTGTGTGAAGAGATTGTGTGAGGGGTGTGTCAAGAGTGTGTGAAGATTGTGTGTGAAGAGTGTGTGAGGGGTGTGTGAAGAGTATGTGTGAGTGGTGTGTGAAGAGAGTGTGTGGAAAGTGTGTATGAGGGGTGTGTGAAGAGTGTGTGAGGGGTGTGTGAAGAGTGTGTGAGGTGCGTGTGGGGTTGTCCACAATGCTGTTGGTTTTGCGGATGCAGCGTGTGGTGTAAATCTCCATGAAGACAAACTCTATTGATCTTCTTGGCCGTCCTCATTATCTTCTGTAGGGTCTTGAGATCAGAGACGGTGATGCAGCTGCTCAGGATGCTCTCAATGGTCTCTATGTAGAACATGGCTAGGATGGGGGAGGCAGATGGGCTTCTCTCAGTCTTCTCAGAAACTACAGGTGCTCGTGGGCTTTTTTTGCTGACAGAGCTGGTGTTGAGTGAAGTTCTTCACCAAGGAATTTGGTGCTCTTGATGATCTCCATGAAAGATCCATCGATGATCAGTGGAGAATAACTGCTCTGTGCTCTCAACAACCTCTTTAGTTAACCTCAACAATCTCAGAGACAGGTTGTTGGCTCTACACCAGGTTGTTAAATGTTGCACCTCTATCTCACTCGTCGTTGTTTCTGATGAGACCCACCACGGTCGTGTTGTTGGTGAGCAGTAGGTGGAAACGACCACGAGTCTTACCTCACAGAGCATTGTGCAGTTTCATACATTTATTGCTCTATGTATTGTCGTGGGACATCCAGGAAGCACACCGGTTCCTGTTCTCACTTTTCTCCTCTGTCCTGAAAACATCAGAGATTTTACCTGGACACTGATACTGGAGACTCCTTCTATGAACGTGCAGAACATTTTGTTAGATACATATTTTTTTATAATTTTTATATGAACCAGCCGGTGTACACGGCCCTGTGTAGGATTTACAGCTGAAACTACTGTACAGGAAGTGAACACATTTGGACCAATCAGAATCCAGGAACCAGGAGCGCTGTGGTGAAGGATTTACTGTTCTAATACTAAGCGCATTGTGAACTCTGGCATCTTACAGGGGAATATGGCATTAAATCTTCTCCACTGAAAGGTTAGTGTGTGCTTTCCGGTGTGTGTGTGTGTGTGTGTGTGTGTGTGTGTGTTTGGAGCCAGATTGAACTGAAAAATGTGCGTGTGACTGTTTGCGTGACAGAGGCTGAAGTGGAAAGTGAATAAACAGCAGTCTGAAGCTGGCAGTGCACACAGCTGATCCCACACACTGATTCCTTTTACCTGCTGATTCCTATTAGCTGCAGATGGACGTTTATTACGTGTGTTATTGCGTTAAGGGGACGCTGATGTCGGTGTGTTATTGCGGTAAGGGGACGCTGATGTCGGTGTGTTATTGCGGTAAGGGGACTCTGATGTCGGTGTGTTATTGCGGTAAGGGGACGCTGATGTCTGAGTGTTATTGCGGTAAGGGGACGCTGATGTCTGAGTGTTATTGCGGTAAGGGGACGCTGATGTCGGTGTGTTATTGCGGTAAGGGGACGCTGATGTCGGTGTGTTATTACGGTAAGGGGACGCTGATGTCGGTGTGTTATTGCGGTAAGAGGACGCTGATGTCTGTGTGTTATTGCGGTAAGGGGACGCTGATGTCTGAGTGTTATTACGGTAAGGGGACGCTGATGTCTGTGTGTTATTGCGGTAAGGGGACGCTGATGTCGGTGTGTTATTGCGGTAAGGGGACGCTGATGTCTGTGTGTTATTGCGGTAAGGGGACGCTGATGTCGGTGTGTTATTGCGGTAAGGGGACGCTGATGTCTGTGTGTTATTGCGGTAAGGGGACGCTGATGTCGGTGTGTTATTGCGGTAAGGGGACGCTGATGTCTGTGTGTTATTACGGTAAGGGGACGCTGATGTCTGTGTGTTATTGCGGTAAGGGGACGCTGATGTCGGTGTGTTATTGCGGTAAGGGGACGCTGATGTCTGTGTGTTATTGCGGTAAGGGGACGCTGATGTCTGAGTGTTATTGCGGTAAGGGGACGCTGATGTCGGTGTGTTATTGCGGTAAGGGGACGCTGATGTCTGAGTTTTATTGCGGTAAGGGGACGCTGATGTCGTTGTGTTATTGCGGTAAGGGGACGCTGATGTCGGTGTGTTATTGCGGTAAGGGGACGCTGATGTCTGAGTGTTATTGCGGTAAGGGGACGCTGATGTCGGTGTGTTATTGCGGTAAGGGGACGCTGATGTCTGTGTGTTATTACGGTAAGGGGACGCTGATGTCTGAGTGTTATTGCGGTAAGGGGACGCTGATGTCGGTGTGTTATTGCGGTAAGGGGACGCTGATGTCTGAGTGTTATTGCGGTAAGGGGACGCTGATGTCGGTGTGTTATTGCGGTAAGGGGACGCTGATGTCGGTGTGTTATTGCGGTAAGGGGACGCTGATGTCTGTGTAGGTTATTGGATATTTGAATAGAGAACAGATCAGTCTCTATGCTCCAGGGTCAGGGGGAATACTGTGCTGTGATTGGATGGAAGTTGAACACAAAGGAAGCTTGTGAGTGTAATCAGTATTCAAAATTAACTTCCTGATCTCTCACTCTCTCCTCTTCTCACTCTTTCACATTCTCACTCTCTCACATTCTCACTCTCTCCCCTTCTCACTCTCTCACATTCTCACTCTCTCCCCTTCTCACTCTCTCACATTCTCACTCTCTCACATTCTTACTCTCTCCCCTTTTCACTCTCTCACATTCTCTCTCTCCCCTTTTCACTCTCTCACATTCTCACTCTCTCCCCTTTTCACTCTCACACATTCTCACTCTCTCACATTCTCACCCTCTCCCCTTCTCACTCTCTCCCCTTCTCACTCTCTCACATCCTCACTCTCTCCCCTTCTCACTCTATTACATTCTCACTCTCTTCCCTTCTCAGTCTCCCCTTCTCACTCTCTCACATTCTCAGTCTCCCCTTCTCACTCTCTCACATTCTCACTCTTTCCCCTTCTCACTCTCTTACATTCGCACTCTCCCCCCTTATTACTCTCTCACATTCTCACTCTCGTCCCTTCTCACTCTCTCACATTTTTACTCTCTTCCCTTCTCACTCTCTTCCCTTCTCACTCTCTCACATTTTTACTCTCTCCACTTCTCACTCTCTCCCCTTCTCACTCTTTTACATTCTCACTCTCTCACATTCTTACTCTCCCCCTTTCACTCTCTCAAATTCTTACTTTCTCCTCTTCTCACTCTCTCACATTCTTACTCTCTCCACTTCTCACTCTCTTCCCTTCTCACTCTTTCACATTCTCACTCTCTCACATTCTCACTCTCTCCCCCTTTCACTCTCTCAAATTCTCACTCTCTTCCCCTTCTCACCCTATTACCTTTTCACTCTCTCACATTCTCACTCTCTTCCCTTCTCACTCTCTCCCCTTCTCACTCTCTCACATTAGCACTTTCTCCCCTTCTCACTCTCTCACATTCTTACTCTCTTACATTCTCACTCTCTCTCCTTCTTACTATCTCCCCTTCTCACTCTCTCACTCTCACATTCTCACTCTCTCCCCTTCTCTTTCTCTCTTTCTCACTCTCTCACATTCTTACTCTCTCCCCTTATTACTCTCTCACATTCTCACTCTCTAACATTCTCACCCTCTCCCCTTCTCACTCTCCCACACACTCACTCTCTTCCCTTCTCACTCTCTCACATTCTCACTCTCTCCACCTTTCACTCTCTCACATTCTCACTCTCTCCCCTTCTCACTTTCTTCCCTTCTTACTCTCTCCCCACTCTCTCCACTGTCTTACATTCTTACTCTCTCACATTTTCACTCTCTCCCCACTCTCTCCACTTTCTCACCTTCTCACTCTCTTAAATTCTCACTCTTGTGTCTGTGTAGTTTATTCGATATTTGAATAAAGAACAGATCCGTCTCTATGCTCCAGGGTCAAGGGGAATACTGCTCTGTGATCGGCTGGAAGTTGAACACACAGGAAGCTTGTAAGTGTAATCAGACACTCTTTCCCCTTCTCACTTTCTCACATTCTCACTCTTTCCCCTTAGCACTCTTTCATATTCTCTCTTATTCTCACTCTTTCCCCTTAGCACTCTTTCATATTCTCTCTTATTCTCACTCTTTCTCATACTCACTCTCTCATTCTCACTATTTCTCCTTTTCTTATTTTCTTCCTCAAACTTGGCTAAATCTGGTGACGTATGTCTTCAACTCCGCCCCTTTTGTTGACATCAGAGGATATTACAAACAAAAAAAATGCAGAAACGTATGGCTTCTTGTACCGATACTCATTTTTTATGATGAACTGAAATTGTTATGTGCCAAATTGAAAATCGTGAGAAAAGTGGAACCGCGAGATTCGAACCGCGAGAAATCGGGGGACGACTGTACGAGGAGAAACAGCACCAGGGGTTAACTCCAACAGCTTCAGTGTTTTTAAATGTTTTAATTTTCATATTTTATTGTTATTATTTATTTTTGTTTGTTTGTTTTTTTGTTTTTTGAGCCCCATAAGATTTCTGAAAAATCCATCCTGCAAATATTTTACACTTATTTATTATATTTCCAGCTCCTGTATTGTTGAAAAACAAGAGGTTTCCTCCTCCTGAGAAATTCTTCTGCAAGCTTGACAGAATATTTTTGAAATGTTGTCAGATATTTCAAAGAAACAGAAAGAATAAAAAAAATTCGATCTGCAGAAAAAAAAAACCCATAAATAAAATACAAAAATAAAACCATGGATATGACATATCACGGCTAAGCAGACATAACAAATCACCTGGAAGACAATGACTCGTTTTTATTGACTAAAGAGCCACTCCAGAGGGCACATGAAGGTCACATGAAGGTCACCTCAAAGGCATTTCGTCCGTCCCATGTTGCAGCCTATAGGGCAGAGTGGCACTATGACATGGGAACCCCCCAGAGGGGCACTTTTATGTTTTTCACTTATTTATTTCAACTTAATCTTTGTGTGTGTGTGTGTGTGTGTGTGTGTGTGTGTGTGGTCAGGGTGGGTTAGAATATTTTTATTTTAGTACGTCATTGTATTATTTACAAATCCACATTTTCTTGGAAAAATGACTAAATCCCATGTGACAGGAGAAACTGAAGCAACACGTCTCTTTTTTTCTCTCTTTTAGACAAACAAGCTGAAGAATAATAAATAAAAAATAATACAATGATAATGAATAATAAAAAAATAGAAAACAATATTGTTTATATTATTACACTATTGAAGAATAATAACAATAATAATTAAAATAATTAAATGTAATTTAATGACGAATCCACATCAGCTGCAGCATGTGAGCATGTAATAAACCATTGGTGTGTGTGTGTGTGTGTGTGGTCACTCGTTTTGTGTGTGTGTGTGTGTGTGTGTGTGTGTGTGTGTGTGTGTGTGTGTGTGGTTCTGACAGTGGCAGGACAGGACGTTCCGTGTTCCCGCTGGAAGCATTCTGTGTGTTCCTCTGTAACAGATAGTGATTTGTGCAGACGTGTTAAACGCAGGATATGGAATGCTTTCTTTCGAGTGAGCCGTGTTGACGGAACGTGTTCTTCTTCATCAGCGTGGTTCTCCGTGTTCCTCCCTGTGCTCACCGTGTGGCGTTTAAAGGCCATTCGAGATTTCAGTGTCATTTTTCTCTCGGCCCTGATGCTCCTGCTTCTTCTGATGCCGGAATTCAAATATGTTCTTCACACTGGAAAGTGATAATGAGCACGTGTGTGTGTGTGTGTGTGTGTGTGTGTGTGTGTGTGTGTGTGTGTTTTAAATTCCACCATCAGAAACAAAAATTTGCACCTACTGAGTTCTTCAGTGGTGTTTAGTGATGCTGGTGCCATTTGGTGGGCAGCTACTGAATATGGCTCGCCAATAGGGTCAGCTAGTTCTTCTCTCCTGGCCTAAACTCTATCACAATCACAGTGTATGTTTATGTTGGAGTTTCTGTCCAATCAGATTTCAGCCGTCACTTGTTGCCGGGGTAAAAGAAAAACCTGCCATAAAGCCCCTTTAACAGTAAATTGATGTGATACAATTTAACCAATCAGATTGCGAGTTGGTGACACTGAGGCCATCCAGCAGGCGTACAATAACCTCATAAATTTAACGTCCTTTCATGTCACGTGTACGTTACAGCAATTTCTTTCTTTTTTTTTTTTTCTTTTCTTCCCAGCAGTGTGGTACCCACAACCTTCTGACCAGCGACCCAGAACCTCACCCACTGAGCTACCACTTCCTCTCTCTTTCTCACTCTTTTTTCTTTCTGACTCTATCTCTCTATCTATATCTCACTCACCCCATATCTTTCCCACTCCCTCTCTCTCTCTCTCTCTTTCTCACTCACCCTCTCTTTTACGTTTTCTCTTGTTTCTTTCTCCTGTCCCCTCTCTCTCTCTTTCTCTTTTCTCACCCTCTGTCAAACTCATTTTCGCTCTCTCACTCTTTCTCATTTACTGACCCTCTCTACCACTTTCTCTCGTTCTGTCTTTCTTTCTCACTCTTTCTCAATCTCTCTCTCGCTCTTTTTAAAACCCAATCTCTTTGTCCCCACTTACTTTCTTTCTTTCTTTCTCACCCTCTCTCTCACTCACACTTTTTAATTCTCACTGATTCTCTATATTGCTCTCTCTCTCTCTCTCTCTCTCTCTTTCTCTCTCTGTCTCTCTCTTTCTTTCTCACTCTCTCTTTCTTACTTGCCCTCTCTCCCACACTCTTCCTCACTCTCTGGGTTTCTTACACTCTCTTTCTCACACACTCTTTCTCTCTCTTTCTACTCATTCTTTCTCTTAATGGGGTGGGACACCACTGAAGGTCCAGGTGTGAAAATCTGGATCAGGGTCACGATGACGTGTTAATGTTGTTAAAAGTTGCAGCGATGCAGCTCTCGAAGCGACGATCAGCGTGATTATTAACATGATTGAAAGGTCAGCATCAGTACAGCTGAACGGCATTGTGGGTGATGTGGGACACACGTGACGCGTTGATGACGCAGAGGGACGTGCGAGTCGGTGTAGATTTCTCACGTAACAGATGAACTCACACACACATTAGCCTTCAGTCTTCCGCTGACTTCCTGCCGGGGCTGTAGCGTGACAGGCCTGCATTTATAGCTCTCTTATCTCATCCCAACACACACACACACACACACACACACACACACACACACACACACACAGCACCTGAGCATCAGAAGCAGGATAAATATACAGAATAAAAAAGACACAGAGGTGTTGTGTTCAATCTCACAGCTGCACTCAGGAAACCAGGAAGTGTGACGTCACTGTGAGCACAGAGCAGTGGACACCATTGTACACATCTCATCTCGCCGAGTTCCTTATTGTGCGTGTGTGTGTGTGTGTGTGTGTTGCGTGTGTGTGTTGCGTGTGTGTGTGCGTTGCGTGTGTGTGTGCAGTTAGTGGGGTGGATTTGCATGAGAAACTCAGAGACGATTCTTCCCCTCTCACGGCAGCGCCGCGCACGTGGGAGGCGCGGATGTCGTGACAGATCTGCTGTACAGAGAGGCACGGAGACGCGCGCACACGCACACGCACACGCACGCACACATATGCACGAACGCGCTCGCACGCACACATCAGGCATAATAGATAAGAAAAGATAAGAAAAGATAGATAGATAGATAGATAGATAGATAGATAGATAGATAGATAGATAGATAGATAGATAGATAGATTTTTCTTTTTTTCAGTATATATATTTTTATCAGTATAGATATATTTATTTTAGTATATATATTATATCAGTATATATAGGTTTATATTTACAGGTATCAGTATCTCATATATCTGAGAGATCTTTGCTGACACGTGCCTCACTTCCGTTGGCTCGTTTACAAAATAATACTTCTGACCCTGATGTTAAAAACACCTGGACTTGATCTGATTTGGGTTCAGATGGAAATTTGGTTATGTATTCCTACATTTGAATCACTGCTTCTTATTCGTTTATGTATCTTTCAGCTCAGAATAAAAAAAAATTCAAATGCATTAATGTGATTTGCATGTGCAGGCCTGTGTTTTCTATAGACTTCTTCTGCACACACACACACACACACACACACACAGGACCTGGATGCTACTTCAATAGCTCTATTTAAATACGAATGCAAACTGGACCAAACGTCCAGAATACAGGATTCAGAACATTCATGGGGTAGAGACCAGCATGACCGGCATCAGAGAAAAGACCCAAACCTCGACTTTCAACAATAAATACTGTTAGCAATATGACCATCTTATAAATGGATGCTAATCTAAACGTTTTATATCATATGCATATACACATAGAATATTTTATGCTAATCAGTGCTCATTACAGTTTCATTGGTCAGTCCTAATGCTGGGTGAAATCTGGTGTTTATACAAATAATTAACACAATTTCAAATATATAGTAAAAAATTACACATTGAACGTATGGTTATGTCAAAAAGTGACATCAGGTGCATTTGGTAATAACCAATCAGATTGAATCTTGAGGGTAGTTAAAAAAAAAAGGGGCAAACATGCTTAGATTTCCTTAAATAATAAATATATATGTTTGAATGTGCACTTTTTTGACACGAAACCTGAAAAGGATGTATTTATTTGTCCATTAAAATGACTGTAACAATACGATTATCAAATTACATCAAATGCTGTTTTTATCCAATCAGGTTGCAGATCAGTGGCTCTGGGGGCGGGGTAAGTGAGATAATAAGGCTTTTTAGTCCACTTTTTTATAAAGAAATATATAATTATATATAACAGTAAATTGTTGTTTCAGAAAGTAATAATGCATTACATGAATAAAAGTATTGGGACACCTGACCTTTCCTGCCATGTGTGGTTCTTCTCCAAACTGTTACCACAAAGCTGAAGGCACACGATTGTATTGGACGTCTGTGGATGCGGAATAATAACATTTTCCCTTCACTCACACTTGGAAACCCAAACCTGTTCCAGCATGGTGATGCCCCTGTGCACAAAGCTAGCTCCAAGATGCTGGCTTGAAGTAGAAGATCTCCTGCTCCCAACCCTATTGAACCCCTTTTGGGATGAATGTGAATGCTGACTGGACCCCAGGCCTCCTCATCTTCTCACCTACATCACAACCTGCCTTTACTAACACTCTTGTGGCCAAACACAAATGTTCACAAGCACATTCTAAAAATGTAGTGGAACATCTTCCCAGAAGAGTGAAGGCAATTATATGCAATGCAATATTAATAAAAGCTTAACGTATGACCAGGTGTCCACAAACATCTCAGTATGAGTCAGTACGTCATCGGGACGTGACACGTTCAGACTGACGTTCTCTCGCTAACGGTAGCTAGCACAATTCCGTAGTGTTCATTTGGGTCATGACATGCCTCGATAATAAAAACATCATACAAACGCTCCTTTTCCCTCCATGACCCGATATGTAGCTCTTCTTGTGGTAATGTTCACCTGATTCCTTTCCACATTTATCCCGAGGTGCTTCAAAGTTGTCACGCTAATCATCAGGCATCAGGTTTGGTGCTCCTGTTGGTTTTCGGTTTGAAGGAGAATTTCGGAAAGTCTGAAATCTTCTGAATTTGAGTTTAGGATTATAGGAATCTTTTAAGATTTTCCAAATTTGTCTCTGGCAACCAAATCGTGAATTTCACCTGGCTTTACACTTTTCCCACACAAAGTTGTCATTGGAACACGAACCAGTTCCAGACCTCAGTGTCCGAGTGTGGGAGTCGGGTGTGTCACTAATAAACCGTAGGCCTCCTCACATTCCTTCATTTTGAATCTGGGAAAAAAAAGAAAATCCCCTCACAAATCACTCAAGAAATGATTAATCAGTTTATCCTGTGCCTCCTCCCTTTTCTTTTTCCCCCATTCATCAAAAGTGTTTTTGTTTCTGTTATTCTTTTTTATGCAATTCGCTACTTCCTCGTCACGGCTGCTCTCCGGCACGTCGTCTCGAACCCGATCGCTATCAGCGGCGCCCTGCTCGCCTATCTCCGACAGACCACCCCGGAGCTGCTGCAAGACAACAGGAATGCGACAGGGAAGAGGAGCGGTGTTTTTTTTCCGAGTAAGAGACTGAAGAAAGGAGGAGGAGGCCATTTCCCGTGAATGATGCGGCCTTCTTGAATAGGACCGAAAGTGGTCGCTTTGGAGGGAATCGGGTCACTTGGTGAAAACACAGATGGAGGTCTTTATGTACGTAATGGATCGGCTGGAGATTTGACACTACCAGCACCATATTTGTTTCTCTCCAGCGCTTCGAAGCGCAGGCTCGGCAGGTGCTCCTACTTTTAATATCATTCCAACAAACAAAAACTAGCATGGATTTGACTTAACTTGACAAGCTTTGCATAAGATAAATGGTCGGCGGTCTACAGACTTTCATCCGTACACACACGCCTGCACAAACAGACGCTAACAGATACCGACTCTCTCCGAGTGGTTAGGGCTGGGGTTTTCCAGCCATTGACCCCATTTTCAACCCAAATGCTTGGGTTTGTCAGTTCACTCGGGTTTTTGTATTACATTCCAACTAATATTTTCATATTTTACATCTGCCGACCCGAAGCGCTGTGGCCTGTGTTCCTGTTTTCTCTTCGAACATGCAAATGTCTGGAAATGCTTTGGAAAATGGAATACAATCATTAATTACACAGATTTACTCTGGATTTCATAAAGGGAAGATATTAATCTTGTATATTTTATTTTCTATGGAGTTTTAGAGCTTGAAAACAAATCCAGTCTCCATCCCAATATCATTTACTTCAATCTAATTCATTTCATTTCAAATCAACTCAACTATACTCAATTCAACTCAACTCAATTCAATGAAGTAGAATTGAATTAAATTAAATTAAATTGAATTGAATTAAGTTGAGTTTAATTACATTTAATGTAATGAATTTTAATTTAATTTATTTTAATGTAATTATTCCTATGATAATTTTAACAATCAGCTTTACAGTAATCAATAGATTTCAAATATCAATTTCAGTATTATAAATCAGTGCCTATAAATGTATCCCTAATGAGCGAGAATGAAATTGAATTGAATTTAGTTGAGTTTAATACAATTTTATTAAATAAATAAATAAACATTAAATAAAATTTAATGTAATTTAATGTAATTTGATGTAATTTAATGTAATGTAATGTAATGTAATTTTATTTTATTTTATTAAGCTATTCCTATGGTACTTTTAACAATCAGCTTTACAAAAATCAATAGATTTCAAATATTAATTTCAGTATCATAAATCAGTGCCTATAAATGTATCCCTAATGAGCGAGTCAGTAGCATCAATGTTAATTTAATTTAATTTAATTTAATTTAATTTAATTTAATTTAATTTAATTTAATTTAATTTAATTTAATTTAATTTAATTTAATTTAATTTAATTTAATTTAATTTAATTTAATTTAATTTAATTTAATTTAATTTAATTTAATTTAATTTAATTTAATTTAATTTAATTTAATTTAATTTAATTTAATTTAATTTAATTTAATTTAATTTAATTTAATTTAATTTAATTTAATTTAATTTAATTTAATTTAATTTAATTTAATTTAATTTAATTTAATTTAATTTAATTTAATTTAATTTAATTTAATTTAATTTAATTTAATTTAATTTAATTTAATTTAATTTAATTTAATTTAATTTAATTTAATTTAATTTAATTTAATTTAATTTAATTTAATTTAATTTAATTTAATTTAATTTAATTTAATTTAATTTAATTTAATTTAATTTAATTTAATTATTCCTATGGTCATTTTTTACAATCAGCTTCACAGTAATCAATGGATTTCAAATATTAATTTCAGTATTATAAATCAGTGCCTATAAATGTATCCCTAATAAACGAGAATGAAATTGAATTGAATTTGCTTGAGTTTAATACAATTTTATTAAATAAAATTGTATAAAATAAAATTTAATGTAATTCAATGTAATGTAATTTTATTTTATTTAATTTTATTTGATTTTATTTTATTTTATTAAGCTATTTCTATGGTACTTTTAACAATCAGCTTTACAAAAATCAATAGATTTCAAATATTAATTTCAGTATCATAAATCAGTGCCTATAAATGTATCCCTAATGAGCGAGTCAGTAGCATCAATGGGAGGAGAAGGTACAAACCCCTTGAGATGGTATAAGAAAGGAAACCCATCCTCATCCTCAACACCAAACATCTATATATTACAGTTCATAGTACACTGTTTTCTGATCCACACCTGAATAGCATTTGCAGCCCCAAAGTCATTGTAGAAAACAGTAAATATTAATTACAGCCCAAATCCATCTTTATGGTTTCATTATTTGATCCCTCCGAATTAACCTTATAACCTAATCATTATTTTAATCTCAGACGACCCAACATGGAGAACCTACTGATCAGACGGGTGTTTTTCATGGAGTGGATTTCATTTCATTTGCACTCTTATATTTAAATTTCCATTTAAGTTCAGTTCTTCTCAGCTGGATTGATTTAACCAGCCTCAAAAAGACAGGGATTAGGAGCAAAACATTTGGAGCTTCAAAGGATTTTATGATCGTAAATGGAGATCTTATAACCCCTGATCTACTGCAACATTAAGGAGAAAGTCTGGGAAATATTTGAACTAAAATAAGTCTTGAAAAACGCTGCTACGGTGGTATAGGGCGACTCAAAACATGCAAACGGACAGACAGAATATCTTTTATAGAAGTCAGTTTCTCCAATAATGCTGATTAATGTAGAATGGAAAAGACATGACATGAGTCTGAAACTGCTCGTTCGATCTTCCCAATATTGTGCAGCCCAGTTTCAGCATGTGGGAAGACGGGAATGAAAATGAATGAGTGTATTGGGACCCTGACGCAAGCATGATTCGAGGACAATTCCATCAAAAGGTCACACCTACCTTGTGTTAGCTTGTGTAAATAACATCTGTGGTGTATTGTATAAACAGTTTTTCTTTCCTTGTTCATTTATCACGCATAGCTCGCATGTTGATACCGAAGAGAACGAAACAGTTGGTTATGTTTATTCACTATTATGTTTTTTATTTGAAAAAAATACATTGAATATAAAAAAATATGAAAAATATTTATTATATTTATTTCAAAAACAGTGAAATCCAGACCAAACATCACCAAACAGCACCAAATACAGATTTTCGAAGAGTTACGATGCTACGTTTTCGATCTCACGCTAATGATAGTGATGCGACAAAATTGTAAAAATATTGTTACGTTTCGCAGGAGAACACAGGCAAAGCTTCAATTATTAACTATTTACAGTACAAACTCCATACTGATCACCATGCTTTAGACTCCTGGGTAGGCTAGGCCATTTACAATATATTTAGGTTACGATGGGTCATTGGAACACATCATAATTCAGGAACTACCTTTATAGGAACATACATTATCTAATATAAAAAACATTTTCACAGGGTTTCCTGTCTGCATTCTTGACCTGACTCCAATGGTGCCGTCCGCCATCTTGAATTTAAAAAATAGTTTGCGTTACAGGTCACAAGGTTACATCGAATGCACCCTCGAAATCATTGTGGTTTAAACAAGTGAACGAATGTAGAAATGAAGTTGTTCACTCAGTTACAAATGGACGACACCTGATACAGTGCACTGTATAGGAGCAGTGGAGAACAGTGAGGAAGTAAAAGTCATTCGTTACTGTACTTAAGTAGCCTTTTCATGTATCTGCACTTTATTCAATTATTTCTATTTGGGGAGACTTTTATTTTCACTTTACTACATTTCAAAGTCAAATTACTTTTTACTTAACTACATTTTGTTAAATCAGTATTTTCTTTTTATTTATTTGTGGATAAAAACATAACTGATGAAACACACAGCGAGTCACTAATCAGGATCGTGTTCTAATTGGTGCTTGGTGTATCTACTGATCACCGACATACAGTTCAACATCACTTCAACATCAAGCAGAACATTTACAGTGGAATCAATGATGAAGAAACTCCAGACTCGAACTCGACACAACACACGTGGGATTATTCATGTGATTTTTATGAAGAAGTTGAAAAGAAGGTTTTGTGCTCATGATCATTGTAACAGAAATCAGTCAGTGTTTGAGTCATTAATATCATTCTATTAATAGATCAGTGTGCTGAGAGTCACATTCGAGTCTTTTCACATCAACTGAGGTGATAAAGTGAAGAATCTTGTGATAAAAGTTATAATAGGAACATTAAAGTTATAATAAATCAGTACTTTGGACACTTAAGTTCATTTGAAGGCAAAAACTTTTATACTTTTACTCAAGTGAAAGTTTAAAGTTGAATTTGCTTTTACTGGAGTCACATTTCACTGAGTGAATTTCTACATTTACTCAAGTACATGGTTTGTGTACTTCATCGCCCACTGTATGCGACAGGGATTTTATACACAGTATGAGTCTGTTCTAGGAGTCTAGAATGGCCATGTATAAAGTCTGATATATAAAAGTCACCCTATGAATAGTATATTATAGGATACAATATCGAGGCTGATATGAGATAAGGAGCAGATTTCAGACACAGTCATGGTGAAGAACGATCTTGAACTGTCTGACAAGAATCGGCATTAAGACTGCCGAGAACTCGCGGTATAAACCCGTCTTAACAGCGATTATACGCCTCCACGAGGTTAATTCTGCATCTCCTACGGCAATCTGTTAACGCCGGGTTTTTATTTCGCTTGGAAGCCGAAGGTATCGGGATGAAAGGAAGCCATTGTGCGAGGTTCCAGCAGGGTCGAGTTTGGAGCCAGGAGCGAGAGAGCAGCTGCCGAAAAACAAGCGATCAGAGGCCTTGAGCTCGCTCCGTCATCTGACATCCTGTCGACGCAGGTAGTGTGAGCCGAGTCGCGCTAACAAGGGCTGCGCTAACATCATGACCGTGCTCGTTCGCCCGAGCTGTCTGACTGCTGATGTGGGATGAGCTTTGTCCTTTTCTTTTTTGCTGACCTCATTACCGCCTCCACGGCCAAAGGGTCTGGCAGTTATTTATAAAGCCAGAACAGATGTAGCAAGTAGGCAGATTAACGAGAGTGAGGCAAGGAACAGGAGGAGGAGGAGGGGGAGGAGGGTGGCTTTGGCTTCTTGTTATCCAGCACATCTCCCAAGTTTCTCCTCAGGGGAAGAAACTCGATGAATATTTTGGAAACACGATGAGGCAGTTGGCTGTTGGGAGGTTGAGTCATGGTCAGCACGTACTTTTTAGGGCTTGGCTTTGTACTCCTGAACATGTGTGTGTGTGTGTGGGGGGGATTGTTCTGTGTCTATTTTGTGTGCCAAATGCCCCACATACTCCAGAACAACTCACAGAAGCCAGGAACTCTGTTTGCTCTAAATCAATAACAATAAGTCAAAATAAATAAATGGCCTGGTTCCTGCCCTGCCTCGCCCCGCCCCTGCCCCGAGTCATTTTCATGACCTGACTCATTTAAGATAAATACTTTATTCCGATTTGTTTAGTTAACGTTGAGTTTATGTATATGTAACACCCTACAATCAAACTAGCTTGCGAAATGTCCCTCTTGTGGAATGCGGTCCATCTCTGGTAGGCGTGTAGCATTGGGCTAGCAAGGTCTTCACTCAGATTCACTGTCCTGCTTTTTTTGTTCATGAATATGTATTCAATAATTCCCAGTAGTCCATATCTTCATTTTATAGCATTCAATATAAACACTATGGGGCTTGCAGTTTTATGTTACTTAAAGGCTGTTGCTTTAACCAATCAGATTGCAAGTTGGCAACACCAGGGCCATCTAGCAGGCATCCAATATCATCTGCATTTTCATAACTTTTGATTGGATAGTCGAATGCAGGGAAACCTCGGGGTCATTTGATGAGATTAATATCGATGCTTCTGCTGGAGATGATGTATGCGTGCGGTGCAGCTGTGGCTCCAGTGAAAGGAGACTTCTTGAATTGTGTTCATTGAGTTTATTGCCTTACTAATAGAACAAATGGTGTCAAGAAACATCTCAGGAAACCAGGCTAGGTCGTGTTTTAGTGGCTTGCCTGTGACCTTGCTGCTTAAACTTGTTTGCTTACCTATCAGGAAGTCAGAACAGAAAGAGGAAACCTACTGAAGGGTAAAAGGAAAAGAGGAAGCAGGACAGGCCTATGTGATGCTGATAAACCATGAACAAATTAAGGAAGATGACTGTGCATCGGACTATGATGTTGCATTCTGAGAGGTCTTACAGTATGTGACAGGAAACAATTGTTGTTTATGAACGTACATACTGGCCAAGACCAAGTCAAGACAATGATCAGAATGTGTCGAGACCAAGTTAAGACCGAGTCAAAACCAAGATAGGAATGTGTCAAGCCCAAGAGAAGTTCAAGACTTAGAAGTTAAGACCAAGAGAAGATCATGATCAGAATGTGTCGAGACAAAAACAAGACCAAAACTTAGAAATTAAGACTAAGTCAAGACCAAGACAGGAATGTATCGAGATCAAGTTAAGACCGAGTCAAAACCAAGATAGTAATGTGCCAAGCCCAAGAGAAGTCCAAGACTTAGAAGTTAAGACCAAGACAAGACCAAGTTCAGGATGTGGTGAGACCATGACAAGACTAAGGCCATGGCAGCGCAAGACCAAGACAAAACCAAGACTTTAATTTAATAAGACCAAGTTGAGAAGAAGTTCAGTGTGTGTCGAGGCCAAGAAAGACAGCTTTAGACCTTTTGTGCCTTTATAGGTCATACTGCACAAACCAACAGAATCACAGAGCATATCACATCACAAATCCACAGCAGTTGCAGGAACCAGCACTGTAAAGGAAAGGAGTAGGATTTTTGAGAATTGTCTTATTCACAAAACACCTCATGAACTAGAGACACATTTCTGTGAACCCTCTGGCAGAAGAAACTGCGTTGGTTGGATCCCCGCTGATTTTTGCTTCACGCTCATAATAAAGCGAAATTAAAACACATCCAGACATCTTTGGGGAATTCCAGATGTTTTGAATACGTGATTAATGGCAGAGATCCGGGTCTGCACGTAAAGCACGCCTAGCATATTTTTTTCTTTCAAACCCACGGAGTGGAGGGTTTGTTTTAGAGGATGACATCAGACTGAAATCTGTTTTTTGGGCGGATTTATTGTTTGAGTGCCAGGCCAGGGTTGGAGATATGGCAGATAGCTGTATGTAACGGTCACAGAGCATTTGCTTAAGAGCTTTAACCTTTTTTTTATAGCACTTGATGTTGAGCTTTAAGTGACAGCTTTGATGTTCCTGCATGAGTGTCTTGCAGATAATAAATGCGCCGTCATAATTTTTAGAAAACAGCATGTGAACACAGCAGCCGCAGCTTCTGAGCTGTCTAGTCATGTCTAGACTGGGAGCACTGATGCTTTCAGAGATAACACGAAGCTGTGATGTAACTTGCCTTACTTGCCACAATGCAGAATGCACAATGTTTCCATTTTAAACAGCCAATCAGAGACCAGGAGTGAAATCAGGCAGGTACGGATCAATTCAGGTAAAATTCACATCGTGATTTCAACCAATCAGCAATGGCGCAGATTTGAGCATCTCAGAAATTGTTGCTTTCCTGAGAATTACACAAGCAGCAGCTTATATGGAATTGTACGAAAAACAAAAAACTTCCAGTTTTTCAGCCTTGTTGAGCTAGAAAACAGAAAATAGAGGCTAATCAACAACTGATCAACAAGAAATTAGTCTAATGATAAGGGTAAAAAGTGTGTACGGGACACATTCAGGTCACTTTGCTGCTCTGTTCGGTTAGAGTTTCCTAATACTGGTGAAAATAAGAGTAAAGGTATTAAACTATAATCCCTTTAGCCTATAATCTCTTTCTCCTTACTTACTTTCTGTGTGTGTGTGTAATGGCTGAGCTGTGACTTTCTATCCATGGAATAAAGCTGCATTCCTGTGTGGCTCAGTATCCTGTTCCTCCTGTGTCTCCACCTCCATTCAGAGCTTCACGCCAAGCGGCACGTACACTCAGGACGGGTGCTCCAGTGCCACCCCACCCCCATCCATGGGTACACGCCGTATCCCAGCACCACTCTGCTCTCTCACCGCTCAGGAAGTAAGGACCAAGGGACCAATCATACGGCCTGAAATCCCACTGGGACTACTGAGCCTGCTCAGATGGGGACAAATTTCTCTGGGAGGGAACAGCCTCCGATTCTTTTTTGTGCTTTATGTCCACTTTAATATTGTAAATTTAACACAAGGACAAGTGGAGGATTTCAAAAGTTTTAATTCCTTTACATACAAAAAGGGAGTTTAAAATGGAGACATATTTTTTAATGTGTTTACAGAGTTAAAGCATTTATATGTATATATATGTGTGTGTGTGTGTGTGTGTGTGTGTGTGTGTGTGTGTGTGTGTGTGTGTGAAATTATATTTATTGTTAGACCTTTTTGACTATACTTTACTATATACTATACTTTTCTATACTATACTATATTATATACTACACTATACTATATACAACACTATACTATACTATATTATATACTACACTACACTATACTATATACTATACAATACTATATACTACACTACACTATACTATACTATATACTACACTATACTATACTACATACTATACTACACTATACTATATGCAACACTATACTATATACTACACTATACTATACTATATACTATACTATACTATACTATACTACACTATACTATATGCAACACTATATTATATACTACACTATACTATACTACATACTATACTATACTATACTATACTATATGCAACACTATACTATATACTACACTATACTATACTATATACTATACTATACTACACTATACTATATACAACACTATACTATATACAACACTATACTATACTACATACTATACTATACTATACTTTATCCTATCCTATCCTATATATTATATACTATACTTTACTATACTACACTATACTATATTATATACTACACTATACTATACAGGGAGTGCAGAATTATTAGGCAAATGAGTATTTTGACCACATCATCCTCGTTATGCATGTTGTCTTACTCCAAGCTGTATAGGCTGGAAAGCCTACTACCAATTAAGCATATTAGGTGATGTGCATCTCTGTAATGAGAAGGGGTGTGGTCTAATGACATCAACACCCTATATCAGGTGTGCATAATTATTAGGCAACTTCCTTTCCTTTGGCAAAATGGGTCAAAAGAAGGACTTGACAGGCTCAGAAAAGTCAAAAATAGTGAGATATATTGCAGAGGGATGCAGCAGTCTTAAAATAGCCAAGCTTCTGAAGCGTGATCATCGAACAATCAAGCGTTTCATTCAAAATAGTCAACAGGGTCGCAAGAAGCGTGTGGAAAAACCAAGGCGCAAAATAACTGCCCGTGAACTGAGAAAAGTCAAGCGTGCAGCTGCCAAGATGCCACTTGCCACCAGTTTGGCCATATTTCAGAGCTGCAACATCACTGGAGTGCCCAAAAGCACAAGGTGTGCAATACTCAGAGACATGGCCAAGGTAAGAAAGGCAGAAAGTCGACCACCACTGAACAAGACACACAAGCTGAAACGTCAAGACTGGGCCAAGAAATATCTCAAGACTGATTTTTCTAAGGTTTTATGGACTGATGAAATGAGAGTGAGTCTTGATGGGCCAGATGGATGGGCCCATGGCTGGATTGGTAAAGGGCAGAGAGCTCCAGTCCGACTCAGACGCCAGCAAGGTGGAGGTGGAGTACTGGTTTGGGCTGGTATCATCAAAGATGAGCTTGTGGGGCCTTTTCGGGTTGAGGATGGAGTCAAGCTGAACTCCCAGTCCTACTGCCAGTTTCTGGAAGACACCTTCTTCAAGCAGTGGTACAGGAAGAAGTCTGCATCCTTCAAGAAAAACATGATTTTCATGCAGGACAATGCTCCATCACACACATCCAAGTACTCCACAGCGTGGCTGGCAAGAAAGGGTATAAAAGAAGAAAATCTAATGATATGGCCTCCTTGTTCACCTGATCTGAACCCCATTGAGAACCTGTGGTCCATCATCAAATGTGCGATTTACAAGGAGGGAAAACAGTACACCTCTCTGAACAGTGTCTGGGAGGCTGTGGTTGCTGCTGCACGCAATGTTGATGGTGAACAGATCAAAACACCGACAGAATCCATGGATGGCAGGCTTTTGAGTGTCCTTGCAAAGAAAGGTGGCTATATTGGTCACTGATTTGTTTTTGTTTGGTTTTTGAATGTCAGAAATGTATATTTGTGAATGTTGAGATGTTATATTGGTTTCACTGGTAAAAATAAATAATTGAAATGGGTATAAATTTGTTTTTTGTTAAGTTGCCTAATAATTATGCACAGTAATAGTCACCTGCACACACAGATATCCCCCTAAAATAGCTAAAACTAAAAACTACTTCCAAAAATATTCAGCTTTGATATTAATGAGTTTTTTGTGTTCATTGAGAACATGGTTGTTGTTCAAATTAAATCCTCAAATAAAATTAATCCTCAAAAATACAACTTGCCTAATAATTCTGCACTCCCTGTATATTAAAAATATACCATAAAACAAATATTTTCTATAGAGCAATTAAAATGATCTTTCCTGCCATATTTCTAATATAAAGTTTAAAGATAATAGAAAGATGAGAACTTGCTATGATTTATGATACTAGTTGCCATTATAGTGTATTTTTCATTTTGACATCCTTTTGTACCCCCGAGTCACTGTATCAGTGTAAACAG
>MU567224.1:3503254-3509237 GCA_024362625.1 Silurus asotus | reverse complement strand
CCCCCCCAGGTGGCTCCGCCCTCCCAACACAAAGCTCCACCCCCACATCATACAAATCATTAGCAACCTTTTATAAAAGTTTAAAGACTTTTAATAATTGTTGTAGAATTGGTAAAATTCATGTATGTAAACATACTGTCTATTAAATAAACTTCAGCAGAAAAACGGGTAAATAATGATAATAGGAGAGGGTGGTGGCTCCGCCCTCCCAACACAAAGCTCCACCCCCACATCATACAAATCATTAGCAACCTTTTATAAAAGTTTAAAGACTTTTAATAATTGTTGTAGAATTGGTAAAATTCATGTATGTAAACATACTGTCTATTAAATAAACTTCAGCAGAAAAACGGGTAAATAATGATAATAGGAGAGGGTTGCTCACTGGCGCCCCAGCCGCCACCTCTGGTGCACCCTAGGCGCACAATGTAGTTTGCCTACGCCTTGAAACGTTGCGGAAGGAAAGAAAAAAAAGATTGAAGGCATGCAATGTGACACGAATGTATTGGTGGATGATCTAAACTACCAAAGATGAAGCAAATGAAAAAAGACTCGATGATTATTAACAAAACAACCCATGTTTGACCTTAGATGGTGAACTGACCTTGACCTTGACTCCGAGCAATATGTCCTTCTCAGAGGTCACACACATACATCATCCACACATAAATATACAGGTTCCCTCTTGGTTCAGGCAGAGTTCACCTGCAGCTCCGAGGTCCTTATTTGGGCGGCCGCCCTCGTTCCGTGTCTCTTTTATCGGCTTATGGCGGAGATTTGAAAAGATGGAAAAAGCGGCCTGGAATGTTTATTGGTTGCAGCTGGGGTCTGCGTTGAAACAATATGGAGACGTTCTGAACAGGAAGTGCGGAAGATTCGGTCCGGCACGGCCCGGATCTCCAGGAACACGCCCTCGCTGACGATGACCCTGTAACGTCTACACAACTAAACAACAAAACACAATTTCTAAAAAAATCCTCCACGCACACCATCTAATAACGTGATGGCCATGAATCATTAGAGCGCCACACGTCAGCCACTTTTTTTGGCAGAACGTCTGTTTTTTTTTTTTTTACCTCGTCACACTCACACATAGACAAGACCAGGATTGAAAAATAAACACACACACATACACAAAAAAGGAAATCGTTTTCCAGGAAACATCTAATCAGTGACTCATCACTCGTGCTTCTGTTTTGCAGTGCGTTCGTGATCAATGGTCTTCCTCGTGAGGATGACTTCACAGTTCACACACACACACACACACACCAACACCCACACCCACACACTCTCACACAAACAAAGCACGCACTCTTGCTTGGCCCATTCGTTCTGTCCCCCAGGGCTCCTAAACGAGAGCGGCTGTGTGCCAGCAATTATTCCACAAGGGCACTGAGGCAGACAAACAGCCTGCTCCCAGATCCAGACCTGCTCAAGGCCAGAGAAAGAGACAGAATTTTGAAAGAGTGAAAGAATAAACGAGTGTGACAGGTAGAAAAATCTGCAAACTTTCTTTTATTCTCGTGTCAGGCAGCGTTTTTTTATGGACGAGACGTCAAATCGCAGAGGAAAAGATTTGGGTTTGTTTTTTTTCCCTTCTTTTTTTTTGAAAGAGAAGACGATGAAATAAATAATGAATGAAAGAAGAGAGAACAGGGGAGAAGATGAAGTCTCATGGGCTCACAGGGTGGGGTGCGTGCCCCCCCACTGTAGCATTCTCTCTCTCTTTCTTTCTTTCTTTCTATCTGCCCTACCTCTGGGATTAATTAACCACAGAGATCAGGAACGCAGGAGCCCACTGAGCAGGCGGAGACAGAAGAAAAGAGAAAGAAGGAAAGATACACCAAACAGGGTTCGTTCCTATGTTCTCTTTCCGTTTCTCTCCCATGGATGAAGTGTGTTCTAGCAGATCTCAAAGTCAGAGATAGAACGAGTGAAGAGGAACAGATGGACAGACTCGGATCGGATTGCGTTTCACAGCTCCATTAGAGGCTGCTCGGGTCGCACGCTTGCTACCGTTCAGCCCCTACCATAAACACACACACACACACACACACACACACACACACACACACACACACACACACACACACACACAGGCGCACGTGACACTAACGAATACCATTTTCAGAGCAACAGGAAGATCATAAACATTCCAACTGTGGAGCAGACGGACGATGGGGGAAGTGTAGGAACATGTCTGAAGTGAAAGAAGCTGCCTTGGGTCATGACACAGAGAAAAAATACGGCTGTTAGAAACAGGCACACACACACACACACACACACACACACACACACACACACACATATATATATATATATATGTCCTTATAAACTCTATGGATTAAAGTTTGTGGACACCTGACCATACGATTGCACACTTTTGAACATCTAATTCCACATTTAGGGACCATTTCCTCTTATAATATCCTCCACTCTTCTGGCGAGATGTTCCCTTTAGATCTTGTGGATATCTGCGTTCCATTTAATCCCAACTGGAGTTTATTAAATAGGAGTTTCAGCTCTATTGCAGAAGATCTTCCAACTCGTGTAAAGCATATCTTTATAGTGAGGGACCATTTCTTCTTGTAATAAGCTCCACAGTTCTGGGAAGGTGTTCCACTGGATTTAGTAGAGATTTGTGTTTATTTAGAACATACACAACAATGGCAGGTGGATAAAAAATGAACTAAAGTTAGCGCAGTGTCACTGTGGCTGCTCACTCCGTACTGGAAATACGATTTGGTTTGCACATGATTGAAAACGCTTTAAGAATTAAAATACTAAGTAAAACACTTATACACATCTGTATTCCCCGAATGTGGTCTATCAAATGTAAACTATTTCATACAATTCCTTTTTATTTAATCCATTTATTTTGTGCTAGTTTAATTAAAAACCCATTTTAATCAATATTTTAAAATAAGAATTGCATTAATTAGATTTATTTAATTATATTTTTCATAAAACATTATAAAATATTATTTTATAGATTATTTAAGTAAGCAGGTGTTTTATTTTAAATTGTTTTAAAAATGGAAACTGGTCAAATTTTAATGATCACAAATATAAATAATTCTTAAATTCTGCGTAATAACAACAAACAAAAAAGCTATTTTATGTTTTGCATTTCGTCCCCTCTCAAAACTGTACCGAAACGGAACAGAACCGTAAATTAAAACCACAATTTTGTGTACCGTTACCGTTACCTGAACCGTTATATACACACATATATATATATATATGTAATGTTTTATAATTAAAAAGTATTTTACTTTTCATTATTTTATTTTATATTTTACTTCCTTTTTGCTTATTAATAGTAGTACAAAAATGTATTCAATTTAAAATAGTTTTTAACAATTACTTTACCCAATTTTTCATATAAATTCTATTTATTGGTAAATATATCAGGTTATAATATATGTATTTGAAGCATTTTATACAATATTAGAGGTCTGCATATTAAAATTATAATTGTATAGTCACAGTTTCTACATCCGTCTTTAAATCGTAAAAATTAAAAAATAAATACTACTTTTTACATTTCTTACTTTCATTTTTTAATCCAAAATATTTTAACTAAATATTTAAGTATTTAGTACTAAACTACTGTATATGTATATATAATAAATTATCTATATTACTAAATGTAAATTAATAATAATAATAATAACTTCTATGTAAAACACTGTATGGGCAAAAGTATTGGGACATCTGACTTTTCTACCCAGATATGTGTCTTCTAAAGAATTTATGCAGGAGCATGACATTTTCTTTCCACTTGAACAATGCGAGCCAAACCTGTTACAGCATGACTTAAGCCAAATCCATGAAAATCTGCTTTCCATAGGTTGGACGATCTCCAGCTTTAGAGCTCTGAACTCAACCCTAATGAACTATTGAATGTGAATGCTGACTGCACCCCAGGCTTTCCTCACCTCCCCTCCATCAGTACCAGACTGAGCACAAATCTCCACAAGATCTAGTGGAACATCTTTCCAGAAGAGTAGAGGTTTATTATAAGAGGGTTATTATATGGGGAGTAAATGTGGAATGCGATGTTCAAAAAAATTGTTCAATCTTATGCTCAGTTGTCCACATACTTTTGTTCATACAGTGTAAACTGTAGTAATAAATTTAGCCCATAGATCCAGAGATTCACACGTGACCAGACGCATCTTCATTTTCAACCTTTATTCGTTACGTTAATTAACATAAATAATTTTTTTATGAACAAAAGGCACACAGTTCAAATATAAACAAGGAAAGCTTATGTACAACAAATTGAGTATGGAAATCGGTGGATGGCAGCGACTGGGCAGGGGGGAGGGGCTTGAGTCTTTACAAAATAAAAAACAAACGAAAAAAAAAAAAGTCAATGCTTCGATGATGGCGTCAAGTCCAAACGTCAAAGTCCGTAGCTCGTGACGGACCGCGGAGGCGGAGTCGGAGTCGGACTCATGTCTGGATTCTGCACGATGGAAGCCTGGAAGTACGTTCCTTAAACATGCACACGCTCCAGAGTCGACGCTCCGATCCGATC
This sequence comes from Silurus asotus, assembly GCA_024362625.1. NCBI lineage: Eukaryota > Metazoa > Chordata > Actinopteri > Siluriformes > Siluridae > Silurus > Silurus asotus. Next base: position 3,504,691 of record MU567224.1, on the reverse strand, counting down.
CGGTTCGGCCCGTACCTTATCGCATCGTAACGTAACGTCCGTGGTAGGAGTTCCTCAGGCGTCGGCTTAGATGGCGATGGTGTTGGCCACCTCCTCGTATTGGATGATGAAATACGGGTAGCTCTGGTCATCGTTAAAGATGACGAAGATCTGCGGGTCGACGCAGTTGTCCACGCACGAGTCGAACAGGTCTCCGGCGGGTTGTCGGGGACACAGCGGGGGCGGCCGCCGCATGCCCGGGTTTCCCACCGTGAACTTCCCGGTCAGCACTTTGGCTAAGAACATGTAGTGGATGCCGCGCGGCGAGCGGCGCGCGAAGCTGTGCGAATACGCGGCCCGGCGTGCGAAGTAACTCCCCTGGCCGAACATGGTGGCGTGTTTCCCGCACACGCGAGGGTCGAAGTTGTGCTTGCAGATGCCTTCTACTACGTCCTGCGACGTGCCGTGGAACAGGTGGCGCTCGTTCAACAGCCGCTCGGACTCCGACATGCGCCGCGACATGTACTCCTTCTTCCTGTTGACGGAGAAAGAGAGAGAAGACGCTAATTAGACACACGACGCTTCACTGAGTGGAATGTGACAAAACAGGGACGGTATGCAAATAATCCGAGCCGAAGAAAATATGCACACGGAACCCACGTGCCCCTGAAACTCATACCGAATCTCAGACGTCCGAATTCCAGAGCAACTTAAAATTACATTCGATTTGAACTTATGACATTCTGGTCTGAAAGCCAATATCCTAACCTGTGAACTGCTTCTGGGTTATCATCATCATCATCCTCATCCTCATCATCATCATTCTCAACATCATCTTTATTCTCATCCTCATCATTAACCTCATCATCATTCTCCTAATCATCTTCATCCTCGCCATTATCATCACCCTAATCATAATCATCATCGCATTTATCCTCCTCCTCATCTTCATCCCCTCCATAGATCTCATCATCTTTATCCTCACCATTAACTTCATCATCATTCTCATAATCCTCTTCATCCTCATATTCATCATCCTCCTCATCATCATCCTAATGATCATCATCACTATTATTCTCCTTCTCATCATCTTCACCATCAACCTCATCATTCTTATCATCATCTTTATCCTCCTCATCATCATCATCATCATCATCTTTCTCATCATAATGGTGAGATCAGAGGTCACTTCATCTCCCTGAGACACAGTGCTCATGCACACAGCCACGTCCGAGCAAAGCCCAGCAACAGGAGGGGATCAGGACGGAGGGATTGATCTATTGTTGCTTGTGTGTGTGTGTGTGTGTGTGTGTGTGTGTGTGTGTGTGTGTGTGTTGTGTGTGGTTATGCCGAGCCCGTTGTCGTGACGCTGCCTGACCCTTGGCAACCCCCTCAGCTACACACCAGCCCCAGTTAGTCACGGCACAGAGCAGTCGCACGCACACACACACACACACA
>MU567224.1:3493254-3498254 GCA_024362625.1 Silurus asotus | reverse complement strand
GTACTCGGGCACTCAAGTCGTCAATCAGACACAAAGGACGGGACATTTGGACAGGAGGGACGTGAACGGATTACGATCACGTTTATAATCGAACATTCAATAAAAAGTGGTTATGTCTCCTCCCTTATCCAGAGATTCTGGATTGGTGAGGGACCCAAAATTAGCAGCTTGGTGGTGCTGGGATTTGAACTCATGTTGCGGCTCAGCATCATCTCTGTCTCAGTCTAGATGAGATTGAGTCTTCAGGCTCCTCCACAGAATAACAAAAAACTTTTTCCAAATTCACTGCCACGTTCAGAAATCTTCATCTTCACTTGAGACAAACAGGAAGTGATGTAATGATTCGAGAATTTAAATGTTATTAAACCCTCTTTCACTTCAAAATCCTAAACAATGCACCTGGTCCTAATGCGCTCACAGCTCAGGACATCTGCGCAGATGATTTACATAATAAAAGATATAAAGTATAAGGACGGGGACGAGGACATTAAGAGGACGTTATGACACCGCTACGAGTTCATTATGAGAGCATTTCAAGGACGTTATGTTACGGAGATGTAATCAGCAGGACGTAATGAGGATGTTAAGAGGACATATTAAGGATGTTATACCACTGGTGATGTTATGAGTCCATTTTGAGGACATTTTCAGGATGTCATGAGGACATTATGAGATTGCTGTGAAGACCTTTTGAAAATGCCATGAGGACGTAATGTAGACGTTATGAAGACATTTTTAAGATGTTATAAAGACATTATGAGAATATTATGAGGATGTTGTAAAAACACGATCAGGATGTGAAAACATTATGAGGACGTCATGGGGTCCTTATAAAGACAATATGGTGTTATGAAGTCATTTTGATGATGTCATGAGGACATTTTTTTAGGATGTTTCGAAGACATTCTGAGGCCGTTTTGAGGACGTTACGAGAAAGCTACGAGGACATTTTGAAGATGTGAATACTCACTGCAGGTAGGGCGAGAGTCTGATCGAGGACATGAAGTGGGGACGTTTTTTGATCTGGCGGCGGAAACCGAAGACGGCGTTCTGCTGGAAGCCCTCGCGGATATTCAGGATGTACTGGTTCTGGAGTGTGATGAAGCGCACCTCCTTCAGCCCCCGCTCGGTCGCTTCCTCTATCAAACGCACCACAGGCTGCAGGACAAAACAACAAACCAGAGAGATTAAAAGAGACATCGAGATAGAAAGAGAGAGCGAGTGAGAGAGATATGAGTATAAGACCGGAAAGAATATGAGAAGCAAAAGTAACTGAATCGGCCCCAAAGTAAACGAGTGCGAGAACGCATACCCTCGTCCCGTTCTCACGCTCCTATCATTTTTTTTCCTGCAGTTTCGAGTCAGACTGCATCCATTAGCCCTGATTTTTTTTTTCCCTTTTTCAAAAAGGAAATAAATAGCTTTATTTAAAAAGTCAGACTGCATCCATTAGCCCTGATTTTTTTTTTCCCTTTTTCAAAAAGGAAATAAATAAAAAAAAAAGAAGGAACGCTTATGCAACGGATTGATTTCAGACGTCTGCGTGTGGGCAGAACACAATGTTTCCTCTGGTTATGTGCGAGAGCCAGATCACACCCACACACACACTCACACACACGTACACAAATTCAGACCAAACAGATTCACACACATTAAATTTGATGGGCCGTCGAATAAATTAGGGTTGAGGCGATATTTCAGATCGTCTCTCTGACCCGCTCAGAATGTGTAACAATCCAATTATTACAAATAAATCTAATAAAAATAATAAACAACAACATGACAATGAGTTGTTTCAGAGCGTTGCCAAATCCAGACATCTGATTGGTCGCACACCAATTTCTATTACTGGAGTCGTTATGTTTGATTTAGGCTTATTTAGGCTTTAAATTACTGATGGGAAGCTCAGAGGTTTATTCATCGGTATCAAAAAAGCTGCCAGTCTTGGGGCCCTTGAGTAAGGCCCTTGCAACTCTGTGCTCCAGGGGTGCTGTATTATGCCTGACTCTACGCTCTGACCCCAGCTTCCTGACAAATTGGAAAAAATGTGAAAAGCTTTGTTAAGCTCTGGGTAACCGATCGGAAGGCAGAGGGTTTAAGCCTTGGAATCGCCAAGCTGACACTCTTGGGCCCTTGAGCAAGACCCTTTACTCTCTGAGATATTTCAACACTACAGGAAAGTGGTAGCTCTGTGGTTAAGGCTCTGGGTTACTGATCGAAAAGTTGGCGAGTTTAAGCCTCTGTATCTCCAAGCTGACACTGTTGGGGCCCTTGAGCGAGGCCCTTCAAGCTAAGTGCTCCAGAGGTGCTGTGTCTCACTGTGTTGTAAAGGTACATATGAAGTTTTTTTGTTGTGTTACCTCGTTTCCTTTAACAGTTAATTGTTGATTGGTTTAAAATAACAGCCCCCCCAACAGGATTTCATTCAAGTATTACTGATAGATAGATAGATAGATAGATAGATAGATAGATAGATAGATAGATAGATAGACAGACAGATTGGTGCGGTGCCTCACCTCCGAGTACTCCCTCCAGCCGAAGTTATCTCTGCAGTAATATTTCCACACTGTGAGATAGTTGGGGGCGGGGTTTGTAGCAGAGGAGTGGCTGGGGGTGGGGGGCGGGGCTCCAAAGTTGGATGGCGTGGACAAGCGTCTGACCAGATCAAATTCCAGATCACACACCCTCATGGCACTGAAGTCCAGCATGAACACTCGGCCCCTGTGTGGAAGACGGGAAGGCGGAATTGTTAAAATGATGCGGGCGCACACACACACACGCACACACACACACACACACACGTCTATTCATTTCTCTTCCTCTTAAAAGTAAGGACGTTCGTATTTTATACGCTACATAAACACGTGTTTGGACGGATACATTATGAGGTGCAGTGTTCCTCCACTTTAGTTTATTTAATTAAACATATTGTGTGTACACTAACATTACTTGAGCTGTCGAAACAATGTGTGTGTGTGTGTGTGTGTGTGTGTGTGTGTGTGTGTGTGTGTGTTTGTGGATTTGTGGAGCTAAAAATGTTTCCCTCCGGAGATATTCAAGAATTTTTTTACAGAGTGTGTGTGAGGAATATAAATATATACACACACACACACACACACACACACACACACACACACACACACACACACACAAAGCTGTCCTTTCTGTTCCACTGAGGTGGATCACGATGTCTATCGAAAAGAAAAAAAAAACGCAAAGTAGGTCAAGGGTCAAGCTAGAGACGATTAACAAGCAGGAACTCATTCTTTCTCTTTCCATCTCTCTCACACGCACACACACACACGCACACACGCGCACACGTGCACACGCACACGTGCACACACATGCACAATTAAACCACGGCCTGTTCTTTATTCATGTCCGAGTTCCGTAATGACTCAAAGTTTGGCCAATACACAAAGGAAGAAAAGAAAGAAAAGTAAGGAAACAAACACATTTTTTTATTATTATCTATTTTTGTAAATACATACAACACACACACACACACACACACACACACACACACACACACACAGACACACAGCTTAATCTTTTTCCCACGACAGCCCTCATTGAAGCTTTATAACACACCCTTGCTTTGCTACCAATAAAAGAAAAGTAAAGAAACAAACACATTTTTTTATTATTATCTATTTTTGTAAATACATACAACACACACACACACACACACACACACACACACACAGACACACAGCTTAATTTTTTTCCCACGACAGCCCTCATTGAAGCTTTATAACACACCCTTGCTTTGCTACCAATAAAAAAAAGTACTCACAGAAATACGCTAGGCTAAAGCTACCCTGAGAGACTATGCTAGCATTGCATCCTGACGCATGAGGCAGCCGTAGCCTTGGTCGCTAGCTGTTAATCACTGGCTAAATAATAATAACGTAGCTTGGATTTAGGTCAGAAAACCAAAGTGGTGAACACGATTAGCCGTTGTCCCAGCTGAACTAGCCGGTTAGCATGTTTGTCACTGTGAGTCTGAACAGGTTCCCACGGGTAATTTTATAAGTGTGGTGTGACGTCAAGGCGCTCGCCTCAGTCACCACAACGGGTTCTACCTGACTCAAAACCTTCCCACCTCACGCCGAGCTAACCCAAATCTCACAGCGTCCTGTCAGGGCAAAACTAACTGGTTTAACTTTCATAATTACAGCGTGTGGCGGAGAGACATGGCTCAAGCCACAGCTCGCTCGTCGCTTCAAGCCGAGACACAGGTAGTGAAACGAGAAACATGGCCACTGTAATGTTCCTCACACAGACAAAGACACGAGTCAGACTAAACATTTTTGACGTCCTCAACATCCAAAAACAAACAAACAGTGATGGGATCCTTCAGAGTGTCGACCCGAACCTTCCTCAGTAACACTACTACAGGATTCCATCTGTTCTATCTATCTATCTATCTATCTATCTATCTATCTATCTATCTATCTATCTATCTATCTATCTGTCCATCCATCCATCTATCCATCTATCCATCCATCCATCCTTCTATCTGTCTGTTAATCCATCCTTCCATTCTTTCATCCACTCATCCGTCCAGTTTTTTGTCTGTCTATACATTTATTTATTCATCCACCTTTCTATCTGTCTGTCTGTCTGTGTATCCATCCATCCATCCATCCATCCATTTATCCATCTACTTTTTTATCTGTCTCTCTATCCATCACATCAATCCATCCATCCAACTATCCTTCTATCTGTCTGTTTATCCATCTTTACTTTTATCCATCCACTCATCCATCAATTTTTCCAGTATTCAGTCTGTACCTTGCGCTGAATATCTATTTATCTATCTATCTATCTATCTATCTATCTATCTATCTATCTATCTATCTATCTATCTATCTATCTATCTCTCTATCTATCCATCCATCCATCCACCCATCCATCCATCCATCCATCCATCCATCAGGCTGCATGTCTCTCTACAGTATATTATATCATAATATCTGAAGAACTTTTCCCTTCAC
>MU567224.1:3480754-3485754 GCA_024362625.1 Silurus asotus | reverse complement strand
CAACCACAAAGTTCCTGAACTCACAGACGTTCAAACCACAAGCACAGGAACGGATGGTGTGTTTCATCTCACTGAGTGTGTGTACTTTTTGGGACGGTCACATTATGTTATGACACATAAGCACAAACTATGTGTGTGTGTGTGTGTGTGTGTGTGTGTGTGTGTGTGTGTGTGTGTGTGTGTGTGTGTGTGTTTTTGTGACACTATGTTTAATGAAAAGCCAGAGAGACCTCGCCTTGGTGAGCAATTCCACAGCTCCTCTCACATGCTATCTCACCCTCCCTCCCTCTCACACACATACACACATACACACACACACATAGAAACGTTATCACATGCAAACGCCCGGGTTTCAGGTCACTGTGACCTTGACACTCGGACGAGAGTCACGCAGCGAGTCACGCAGTCCTCTCCATAGCTACGGTTCTCACGGAAACCAAATCATATGAGTCGAGGGTCAATGCCCTTGAGCTAACACACACACACACACACACACACACACACACACACACACACACTAGTCTGACCCGGGTCGAAGAGGTTGTAATGCGGTCTCCTGGTTACTGAAGTTTGATGTTCTAAAGTTTAGCTCATCGTCTGCTGGCTCGCGCCGCTAACACCTAGCTCAGCACGCTAGCAATGACACTAGCGTCCTGCGAACGCAATCGGCATCTGTCACACCGTAAAACCACGTTTCTCACACGTTTACTTCAACTTCCCTTCACGTGTTTCTGAGGCACTTTTGCTATTCAATAAATAAAAAGAAACTCATAAACAAACGACAAAGAAGAAAACCGTTAGCCGTGGCTGTGTCTTCCGTAACTCCTTTTTTTCCGATTGCAGAATCGAGTATATTTACGTACGTTTGTATGAACATCGACTTATAATTATCTTTTGAGGTTTTTAAGGCAGAGTTTTGCTAGCCTGCTAGCCGCTCAGCATTCGCTAGCTTGAGAATAAGGTACCGCAACAAACGTGTGCGGACAAACTGACCGAATGTGTTAACCTGAGGTAAATTGTTTATATTTTTACTCAGAATGTCGTCGCAACGTGACATAAAGTGGCCAGCGGGTGTCAAATACGCGCCACTGCGTATTAATGAGTCACAGAACTTGACTAATCAGCTATATTTGCTTCACTTCTGCTTATGCTTTCGACAGTATGGGACTGTAAGAATACAAGATACGAGGCCTTTCCTGACCCGAGCTTCAACCCCACACACACACACACACACACACACACACACACACACACACATGATCATGCTAATACACTGACTATTATTCAAAGCTTTTCCTAGAATTAGCTGCAATATTGAGCAGGCAGCAAACGAACAGCTTGCAACTGCAAACAGCCACAAACAATGCAGTGCTTATCTCCTGCTTATAACCGCCCTCAGGGGGTCTCAAACACACACACACACACACACACACACACACACACACACAGTAGGGGGGTGCTCTGCTTGCTCTAAACACTTCACAGGTCCTCCTGAGGTGTCGACGAGGCATAGTTAATTAGCACAGGGTGAAATAGAATTCCTCTAAAAGCCGAACGGTTGCAAAAGGAGCTACGGATTTCCATGACAATACGTCCGGAATGTCCTGGACAAAGCTGTGGCGTGTGTGTGTGTGTGTGTGTGTGGTTAAAGTTGAGGTCCGCCCTACGTCCTACATTTTTACAGTCCTGTACTCAAAACATCAAAAGTATAAGTGAACAAAATAAAGCCCTTTTCTGCAACCTGCTAACTTCGTCTTATTATTGTAAAACGAAAATAAAAAAAAAAGGACCGGTGAAAATAGAGCCGTGCCATCTACCAGCGTTAGAACCCGAAGTGAGAACGGGAACTAACCAGTTTCATAAATATTCCACAACGTGAAAGAGATCGAAACTCCAACGACTCGTTTGTTATGATAAATCAATTCATTAATAAACAAGTTTCGGACTTGTTGAAACATTGCTGTGGTGGAATAAAAGAGCGAGAAAACACTTCAGGACCTGCTGTGATATAAAAAAATACGAAAAATCTGTACCTCCGCCCTGACTGACTGATCCCACATGAGGTATAGAGAAAACACGAAAAAGTATCGCGATACGATATGTTTTGCCGTATTGCACATCCCAGATAAACAAAAAGGCTCTGTTGGTTAGGGAAAGTTTTTTACACTGTGTGGTGAGCTAGCTAATCCATAAGTAAGCGTGTGTGTTTGTGTGTGTGTGTGTGTGTGTGTGTGTGTGTGAAAGAGAGTGTGATTGAAAGAGGCATGTGTGCGCCTTCCTACTCTCTGAGAAAATTTGCATGAACTCGTTCAGTGGTTGGGTGTGTGTGTGTGTGTGTGTGTGTGTGAAAGAGAGTGTGATTGAAAGAGGCATGTGTGCGCCTTCCTACTCTCTGAGAAAATTTGCATGAACTCGTTCAGTGGTTGGGTGTGTGTGTGTGTGTGTGTGTGTGTGTGTGTGTGTGTGTGTGTGTTTGCACGTCTGGGCACATGTGCGTGTGGGGGCCTCATTTATCTGCATGCCACTGACCCTAACACACACACACACACACACACACACACACATGAGTGCAGTGTACAGCTGTGTCAATGACATACTGTCCATGTGAGACTCTCTGTGTGAGCATCGTCACAGTGATTCTGTGTGTGTGTGTGTGTGTGTGTGTGTGTCTGTGTGTGTGTGTGATAGAGCGAGAGAAAAACAGGTCATTCCACTACTTCATTTCCCGGTGTGTCAGGGCCGAGAGTGTCATGCAGGCAACAGACGACACACACCTCACACACAAACAAAATCCAGTCTAAACTTCCCGTCAGTCAAACACACACACATTTTCCTCTGGAACCCTGTGAGTGGCAACCACGCCCAACACACTCACACACACACACACCCAAGTTCAATAACGCTCTATAATCCGCCTCATTGCATTCAGTCTCATTTGAAAGAGTCATGCGGTTACAGTCGACCTGTCTCAACATACCTGCTGCTCGAGCTCACCTGAGAGCCGGACGAGGAACAGCGCACCTGGGTGCTTCTACATACGCATAATAGTGTAATAACACACATATATGACTGTTATAACACCATATCTTCATCTCAGACCCTGAACAGTACATTTCCACTGATTCATGAGAGAAGAAAGTGAGCTCTATGATATTAATGGTGTTGGTCATTTGGCAACATGTCGCTTGCCTCATCCCTCATTCTCTGTATGGTCACATGTTTACATTTTTTTTTACCACATTTTACTGCACAATGCATCATTATATTTGCACACACACACACACACACACACACACACACACACACACACACCATGTAATTTGCACTGAGTGGCTGCTGTTTACTCACTACCTCATACCTGCACTTTTACAACCCTATCATTTATATATAAATATAGCTTATTTGCATTTTATTACCTAACACACACACACACACACACACACACACACACACACACACACCTAAACAGTATATCACATAATACAAATAATAAGTAAGTGAAAGTAGTATCTGAAAGTGATGCAAAATCTTTTTTGACTCAGTTCCTCATTACAGTAAATAACAATAGCGTGACATTGACTATCAGGATGTTCGGGATATTGCAATATACATATATGTGTGTGTGTGTGTGTGTGTGTGTGTGTGTGTGTTTAAGCCAATTTAGCGCTTAGCATTAGAGCAGCTGTGAGTGTAGCTACTGCACACCTAGACCAGGCCCTGTGCTGCTTATGATGTAAACGAGGACTGCGCACTTTCCGACCAATCAGAACGCAGAACGTAAAAATTCAGTGCAGCTGCAGGCTATTGATCGTCAGATTGAGAATTTTTCCAAATTTGCAAAGCACTTTTTCAGAGGACATGAAGGTTCTGTGGGGGTTTGTCTAGAAACACTGAAAAAGCTTGTGTTCTACTTTAAAAAGACAAACAACACCAACAAGAACAATATAGAATATACACACACACCCTGCTACTTAAAGATGCACGTGCCCTTGAAGGCACTTCTGACACTCGGTTTTATTAGTTGGTTAGTGATTTGGGAAACTTGGTGAAGGAAACTGAGGTGCACTTACAGGAACTTGAGCCGGACTTGTTCATTGTCCGGATTGCAGTAGAGTCTCTCCAGCTGTTCCTGCGCGTCCTCGGCGACACTCTGCCACACGCGCGTGTCCGCGCGCCGGATCTGCCAGTGATACGGCAGCGCGGTGTGGTGCCGCGCGCACTCGCTGCCGCTCAGGCACGCGCCGCGCAAAAAGTCCACGCACACGGGCACAGCGTCGTCCTGGCGCGTGTGATACTGCAGCTGCATGAGCAGCTCAAACACTAAATCCAAAGAGGCCTCGTCGCTTTTGTCGCGAAAAAGCTCCGCGTGACCGACGCCGCTGCCGCCTACGACGGACACCCCGGTGGCGCACGGCGCCTTGTCTCCGTCCTCGAGGGCGGCCGTGCGCGCCGGGGCCGGGAGTGGCTGCGTCGCCGGCGACGCCTCCTCCTCGCCTGGGTCCCTCGTCGCGACCGACGCCTTCTGCTGCTCGTCCGCTGTCGCGCCAGCGCGCGCCTCCTCTGCCGCGGCCGCCGCGCACATCAGAACCGGCCGCGCGGACGCCGGCGGCACGAACACCCCGTCGCCCGCTGCCAGGTCCTCCGCGCCCAGGATCGTGCTCAGGATCGGGCCCTCGAGCGCCCGCAGGCACTTGGGGTCCAACTTTCTCGGCGCGTGCTTCTTCTTGAAGTACGGTTTCACCAGCGGGATCTTGTCCACGAGCCCAATCCGACGATCCGCGAACTCCCCGTCAGCCATGGCCAGGCTTCCCAACACCTTATCTCCACTGTCATCTACTTCCGGCATCATGCCTAAACTTTTCTCCATGGGTTCTAAACACACACACACACACACACAAATAAATATAAGCTTAACTCACAGCCATAAGACTCATATATCAGTTACGCGTTTTCTTAATTGTGTTTTTTGTTTCCAGAACGCGTGGTCGGGTATTGGGGGG